>JAVTVY010014376.1:0-62415 GCA_036873755.1 Hanleya hanleyi
CAGAGTCCGGTTGACCTATATATGAAACTAAAGGAATAGTAAAGGCTAGAAATTCTGAACAGAGGTTCGGCCAGCAAATCGGTGGTGCAGTGGATAAAGGTATGGACGGTGGACAGTACAGCAGAAGGTAAGATTGTGGGTTCGATCCTAGTCGGGGTCAGTGGAAAATGTTTGATTTTCTGGATTTCTCATGTACAGGTTTTGTACGTCTTGTAAAGTTATACCGTCACATCTTTGTTAAATATATATTTTTTTTTAGGAATACTAATTTTATGTATTTAAGTCAATGTACATCCTTACGGTGGCCCATATTCGACATGCTATTAATTTTAGTTTGGTATATATATTTTTCAGTTTAGTTTTCACCCGAGTGAAAACCTTTTTCAATCCGAAGTTTCCACCCAAGTGCAAACGTTTTCACCGGGATGATTGTTTGAACGAGACATTATTCGTTTTTGGTATAACCCATTTACATAGAAACGCGAAAAGTGAGTCCTTGTGACCCGCAATTAATATATTTTGTAGACTTCATTTATGGCTAATTGTATGTATTCATTACCGGAAGTTCAACCTAAGGCGCTTGCAAAGTAATGGTGTATTCATGACGTACACCGGGTATATTTATTACCTATTCAATCCAAGCTTGGATAACGATGGTCCATAAAGGGCATTAAAGAATTAGGGTGACATATAGGGGACATCGATTTTTTTTACATTGTTTCTATTACATTTTCTGCCTTTCTTGGGGATGTTCTTGATTGTCGTCTATTTTCTATAAACAGATTTGAGTTTATCACATGTTTTGTTCACATTTTTGTCATTTCTAGTAACGTCGTCATAAATGACTTTATCGTTTTTTTTTTGTTTTTTTTCAACGAAAACCAAACAAACTCTGGAAACGTTTACACCGTTAAACCGCAGAGTAAACCTTTAAACCATCGAGTAAACCTTTAAACCGCGAAGTAACTTTTAACCCTATACCAACCCTGTTGGTTTCTTGCTCGTATCTCCGGAACGACAACAAATTGGAGAGCTGAAACTCCGCGACTTTTTAGATTATCATATTGAGGTCATTTTGAGCCAATTTGCATGACCCCCGAGCAGAGGGTCATGGGTAAATTAAAAATGGCGGCCATGTGGGGGTACCAGAAAAGTGATGTTTCCGTCATATTTCTTCAAAATTGTTGCTTTTCTGTACGGAAAACTGGGTAAAACTTAGTTTAGTTCATATCAGATTATTATTTACTAATTTATCATGCATTTTTTGCGGAGAAAAAAACAAAAAAAAGTCGAAGATTTTGACCGAAAAATCGTCCAATAATGCTCTGTTGAAAATGACGTCACAGTGACGTCATAATGGCGGCCTTCTTCGATTATTTTACATTTGAGCTTGACCCAGAGATATAGTGTGGTAAGTTTCAGCCCTCTAGCCTTAGCGATAGCGAAAATATATAGGGGGTGGTACTTTCCGCCGCCCCAGGCTGCGGTACACCCCAAATCGTCCAGGCCAGATAGGGTTAAACCGCGGAGTAACATTTACCCTGCGGTTGCTAGCTATACTTCGCGGTTCAAAGGTTCCGCCGTTAATCTAAAGAAATTCTGTGTTAACCTTATCTGGCCTGGGATGTTTAGGACCTGTCCAGGCCTAAGGGGGGGGGGGCGAATTCGCCACCCTCACTAACTACTAACTATTTTTCTTATCCCTTGAAGTAAAGGGTCTGAAACTTACCACACTATACCTTTGCGTCAACCTGTACAAGAAACTGTAAAAGAAATCCAAGATGGCCGCTTTGATGACGTCACAGTGACGTCATTTTGCAAAAAATACCTTTCTTGGTCGAATTTTTAATCAAATTTTGCGAAAATTGTATTCATGTAATTTTCCCCAAAAAATGCATGAAAAATTACCCGTGAATTTACCCGTGATCCTCTGCTCGAGATGTTACGCAAATAGGCCCAAAATGACCCCAATACACGCTTAAAGCTAAAGTGTTGAAACTTACTCGTAAAGTGATGAAATAACCCTTTCAGTGTGTCCACAGGGGCTGCACTTTAAGTGTCCCTGTGGGCACACTTAAAGGGTTATTTCAACACTTTACGAAAAAAGTTTCAACACTTTAGTTTTAAGCGTGTATGATAAACTACAAATTCACGGAGTGTCAGCTCTCATTCTTTTGTCGTTCCGGAGATTGCACAGAAAGTTTTGTGGTGGTGAATGTCCCTATCCCAGGCCTTGTAGGGTTAAAGAAGGAATTGTTTGCATAAAATAGTCCAAAATATATAGAAAAGCCCGAAAAACTCGGAAAAAGTCGATATCCCCCATAGGCCAACGCATAGAATACATACCCGGTGTGTTCTACATACATGTTTATTCTTAATCCAGAATATGTCATGAATAAACAATTAATTTGCGAGTGCCTTAGGGTCTTTGGCGATATTTGTGACTGATTACATCTTTAAACGGACATGTTTGTTATTCTTTGTTCCCCAGGATATTTGGTTCCACACAGTCCTCGTAGAACAATTTGGTTCTTTTTGTATTGTTACTTGGTATTTTGTTATGAGAATTTGGATCTGTATTTTGGTTCCACCTGCTGCAAAAATAGACAACAAAATTTCCCGGAGTGCGGAGAGCACAAGCGCCAAACTGGTTTAACGAAGAGCCAAATTCTGTTGAATTTATCTGAAGAACTAAGAAGTACCAAGATTCCATAGTATTGTGTATTAAAACAACGGATACAAATTCTGTCTGTATGTTGTATTCTTCACTGTAGTGAACAAGCTCTCACGAGATAAGCAAAGAATCGCGAAAGCATGAGGGGAAGCCCTTAGGTGTGATGCAGTCCTACCCGGCTATTTCTTAGCATAAATTTCAAGATTTTTTGTTAAAATTATCTTGTTTTTTTTCATTTCATTTTCGTCCTCACTGATCTCCTGAGTAGGAGGAAGAGACGGAGAGAGGGGGGACTTAGGGCGTTATTCACCTACCTTCAACCGGTGACGTCAACAGGTCACTTTCGGTTGACCTTTGTGAGGTCACTCCCGATTCCGGTCACGTGATCGGAAGTGACCATGCGCACAATAGCGGACATCATGCGCAGGGTTAAGGGTCACTTTATAACACATGAACGGAACCGGAAGTGACTTCACAAAGGTCAGACGGAAATGAACTGTTGGCGCCACCTGTCGGAAGTAGGTCAATAACGCCGTAACTCCCCTTTCTATACTACTCTCTGGTACACATGTTCACGTGTAAATTGGATGGAAAATCGGAAGTAGTAATCGAGGCGGACACTGGGCTCCGAGTTAGGACTTTCGTCTCCCGGAAGCCAGTGTCCCAGGACATCCAAATCCAGACCTGAATGCCCGACGGACAATTAAATCCAGATCTTAGTGTCTTGGGACACTTACATCTAGACGCGAGTGCCCCCCGGACTCTGGATGCAGCGGGCCACCGTTTCCGTCACACCGGAGCTATAGACCTTACAAATACGATTAGGCTTCGGGATATTATTGTATCGACCGATCTCAAGTTCTAGCCCATGAAAACCACATCTGAAACGAACTATAGTACGAAAGACTTTTCCACTTAATGATGTTGAAAACTCTATGTATTTTTCTTTCGAGAAAACCTCTTTTACCATTACATATGTTGAGAATCTTGTTGATGTTTTAATATTAGCTGACCAATTTTGTATAAAAGAGTCTTCTATCGTTCTGTGTACATGATATATATTTAGTTGGGTCGGGGTCTTCCAAATGAAATAAATAGCCGTATCCATTACTCTCCAGTAAATGTCTGATTCCTTTACACCAGTTATATAACCTTTTTGGATAAACTTTCCCGCATTGTAATTGGTACAGTCTATAAGGTAAAGAATCTTTCTTACTCACCAGCTTAACCCAGAATTTAACTATCCTTTTTTTACATTCAGTAGACAAGCTGTATCTACCAAGCTCCCCATATATAAACATATTTGGAGCATTTTTTGGGAGACCCAAAACAAACTTACAATATTGAGTGTATACAGATTCCATATCTTTCATGTCACTAAAACCCCATAATTCACATCCATATAGTAGTATAGGCTTTACCATTTTATCAAAAATTTCCAGCTTAGTATCTACATCAAGTTCTAGATTATAGAAACATCTCTTCAAAATGAATATTGATCTCCTTGCCTTTTCAATCAGAGCTTTACGCGTTTCCTCCATACTTAAATTATATTTCAGACAAATACCGAGATAACAAAAATGATCTAATACATCAACCAAATTACCATTGCAGGTCCAATTGTATAGCCCCTTAAATCGTGTCGATCCAAACACCACTATTTTACTTTTCGCAACATTCAACTTCAAATCCCAGCGGTCGCAGTATATACAAAATTTATCTAACAATTGTTGTAACCCTTCTGGTGTTCTAGAAAATAAGACAGTATCGTCTGCGAACAATAAAATAAATAATTGGAACTCTTCAACTATATCCTCAATTTCCCTAGAATTGCAGAGTTCATCATAAACATCATTTATATACAAGGAAAATAATATAGGTGATAATGGTTCTCCCTGTTTTAGACCGATACTTAACTCAAAGAAATCTGATACTTTTCCTGCTGCTCTGACACAAGATTTCACACGGCTATAAATTTCTCTGATCGCTTTAATTAGTCTATTACTACAACCGGAATCGAGTAATTTTTCCCACAATGCCCCTCTATTCACCGTATCAAAGGCCTTTTCAAGGTCCATAAAGGCACAATAGAGTTTATTTCTATTTTGGATTGTACTACTTATCAAATTATATAAAACAAATACACATTCCACAGTGCTTTTACCTTTACGGAAACCATATTGGAAATCACTCAATATATTGTTACTTTCAGCCCAATTTGCTAGTCGCTCGTTTAACACAACCGAATACAGTTTGGCAAAAACACTCACTAAGGTTATACCTCTATAATTATCCACGTTATTTTTACTACCTTTCTTATGAATAGGTACTATCACAGCTTTGGCCCAATCTTCTGGGTAAATTGAATTCTCATATAAGTGATTGAACAATTTGGTTATATGAGGTACTAAAATTGACTTTCCTACTATAAATATTTCATTACATAATTGATCCAAGCCTCCAGATTTATTTCTTTTCAATTTGTCTATTGCATATTCTACCTCCTCATGAGATATTAATTCGTCTAACTGTTGTAATTCTTCTAGCCCTATTTCATTATCTAAGTAATTGGGATTTTTTTCAGCAGGTATATTCAATTCACTCAATTTCTTAAAATGTGAATAAAATTCCTCTAATTCAATTTCTGAGTTATGTGTTTTTTTCTTAATAACGGAATTCACTTCTTTCCAAAATTTGCCTGGTGAATGCTTTAAATCTTCTTTAAGTGACGCTTTTTTAAAGTTAGACCACTTACGCCTAGCAATTCTTTTTACTTTACTATATTCAGCCCTCGCTATCAGAAGTTCATCTTTATTCAAGCTAGATTTTCGGTATCTCTTTTGCGCTGATCTGAACCTATGTTTATACTCTGAACATCAATTCGATTTCTGTAGTTTAAGCAACTTTTGCCCTCCCTAGCATCTGATAGTGCTAATTTAGATTACAAACACCAGCACGAAACAGATACAAGGAAGGGATTAAAATCCAGATGAATTGATACGGCTGCATGTACGGAAAGGAGCGTATTGCCCTCCCTAGCATCTGATAGTGCTAATTGATATCAAACACCAGCACGAAGCAGATACAAGGAAGGGATTAAGATCTAGTCGTGAAATAAATACTGCTATTTACGGCGGCAAGCGTTGCCCTGCCTAGCATCTGATAGTGCTAATTCAAATTTAAACACCAGCCCAAACCAGATACAAGGAAGGGCTTTGATTCTAGAAGAATCAATAAGACTGCATCGGAAGGAGCGTATATATGACCTCCCTAGCATCTGATAGTGCTAATTGATATGAAACACCAGCACGAAACAGATACAAGGAAGGGATTAAGATCTAATCGTGGAATAAATACTGTTGTAACTACGGCGGCAAACATTGCCCTGCCTAGCATCTGATAGTGCTAATTCAAATTTTACACACCAGCACGAAACAGATACAAGGAAGGGACTAAATTCTAGTATACCGTACTCGATACGGCAGTATAGGAATGAGCATGTTTTGCTCCCTAGCATCTGATAGTGCTAATTTACATTATTGACACCAGCACAAAACAGATACAAGGAATTCAAATGCAATCTTGAAATTATATTACTGCTGCTTAATATGTAAGAATACATTTTCTTCCAAGGCATCTCGGAAAATAACCACAAGCACAAGTCAAATAGTACTTTCGTGGCTTCTCTGTCATCATATGAAGGAACAGCTGATTAATCGCATAACATACGATATTCGGTTGATGGTATCGATGCTTACCTCTTTAGTCCACTATTTCACTGAGGATTCAAACCGAGATGTGATATTAACTTACCCATAACGTGAAATTTATATGAGTATGGAAAATGCCACTTCCAGATCTGTCAAGTGTTTGAGCTTGTGCATTAGAGTTTCTTGTCACTCAATCATTCAATTTTAGTGGAACATCAAGTGATTAATCACCGGATTAAGATTAAGTAGTCTCGTGGTGATAATCACACCACCAGTTACGCGCATAGCTATGTTTGTGAATTGTCTTTCATTCGCATCATGGAATTTAAACGAATACGATGATAAGCTCTATTTTCCACAGATATGTCGCGGAATATTTGATCAACGTAAAGTTGCATCAATTCGATTTCTGTAGTTTAAGCAGCTTTTGCCCTCCCTAGCATCTGATAGTGCTAATTTAGATTACAAACACCAGCACGAAACAGATACAAGGAAGGGATTAAAATCCAGATGAATTGATACGGCTACATGTACGGAAAGGAGCGTATTGCCCTCCCTAGCATCTGATAGTGCTAATTGATATCAAGTACCAGCACGAAACAGATACAAGGAAGGGATTAAGATCTAGTCGTGAAATAAATACTGCTATTTACGGCGAGAAGCGTTGCCCTGCCTAGCATCTGATTGTGCTAACTCAAATTTGAACACCAGCACAAAACAGATACAAGGAAGGGCTTTGATTCTAGAAGAATCAATAAGACTGCATAGGAATGAGCGTATATATGCCCTCCCTAGCATCTGATAGTGCTAATTGATATGAAACACCAGCACGAAACAGATACAAGGAAGGGATTAAGATCTAGTCGTGGAATAAATACTGTCGTCACTACGGCGGCAAACATTGCCCTGCCTAGCATCTGATAGTGCTAATTCAAATTTTACACACCAGCACGAAACAGATACAAGGAAGGGACTAAATTCTAGTATACCGTACTCGATACGGCAGTATAGGAATGAGCATGTTTTCCTCCCTAGCATCTGATAGTGCTAATTTACATTATTGACACCAGCACAAAACAGATAAAAGGAAGGAATTCAAATGCAATCTTGAAATTATATTACTGCTGCTTAATATGTAAGAACACATTTTCTTCCAAGGCATCTCGGAAAATAACCACAAGTACAAGTCAAATAGTACTTTCGTGGCTTCTCTGTCATCATATGAAGGAACAGCTGATTAATCGCATAACATACGATATTCGGTTGATGGTATCGATGCTTACCTGTTTAGTCCACTATTCCCCCCGAGGATTCAAACCGAGATGTGATATTAACTTAACCATAGCGTGAAATTGATATGAGTATGGAAAATGCCACTTCCAGCTCTGTCAAGTGTTTGAGCTTGTGCATTAGAGTTTCTGGTCACTCAATCATTCAATTTTAGTGGAACATCAAGTGATTAATCACCGGATTAGGATTAAGTAGTCTCGTGGTGATGATCACACTACCAGTTACGCGCATAGCTATGTTTGTGAATTGTCTTTCTAAGTGTGTTTATTGCAGGAATGAGCCACATGGCTCCTCTCCCAATCACATGTACAAAAAATAATAACAGAATCAAACCACTGGCTGCAATAATATGACTGGCTTAACAGACAACTCTACTAGAATGACTAATCAATCAGTTCAAATTAATTTTTACATATAAGCAATTAAAGACATTTTCAGATTGATGTATTTCTACCGACTATAAATATAGACATACATACCAGGATTGCTAAGTTCTTTTACATATTAAAATTGTCTAGCCATGTATTGTGCTCTAAGTTCTTTGGCGTCAATTATGAATTTTCTCACAGAGATGATCCCTTTTTTAGACTGGAAATTTAACAATAGTTTTAATTTTTGAAGAGACGGCCATGACCAGTAATGTTTCTTAAAATATTGTTTTCTTAGAGCAGAGTACAGTGGACAGCATAGTAGAAAATGAAATTCATCCTCCACCATACCGGAGCTACAGACCTTACAAATACGATTAGGCTTCGGGATATTATTGTATCGACCGATCTCAAGTTCTAGCCCATGAAAACCACATCTGAAACGAACTAAAGTACGAAAGACTTTTCCACTTAATGATGTTGAAAACTCTATGTATTTTTCTTTTGAGAAAACCTCTTTTACCATTACATATGTTGAGAATCTTGTTGATGTTTTAATATTAGCTGACCAATTTTGTATAAAAGAGCCTTCTATCGTTCTGTGTACATGATATATATTTAGTTGGGTCGGGTCTTCCAAATGAAATAAATAGCCGTATCCATTACTCTCCAGTAAATGTCTAATTCCTTTACACCAGTTATATAACCTTTTTGGATAAACTTTCCCGCATTGTAATTGGTACAGTCTATAAGGTAAAGAATCTTTCTTACTCACCAGCTTAACCCAGAATTTAACTATCCTTTTTTTACATTCAGTAGACAAGCTGTATCTACCAAGCTCCCCATATATAAACATATTTGGAGCATTTTTTGGGAGACCCAGAACAAACTTACAATATTGAGTGTATACAGATTCCATACCTTTCATGTCACTAAAACCCCATAATTCACATCCATATAATAGTATAGGCTTTACCATTTTATCAAAAATTTCCAGCTTAGTATCTACATCAAGTTCTAGATTATAGAAACATCTCTTCAAAATGAATATTGATCTCCTTGCCTTTTCAATCAGAGCTTTACGCGTTTCCTCCATATTTAAATTATATTTCAGACAAATACCGAGATAACAAAATGATCTAATACATCTACCAAATTACCATTGCAGGTCCAATTGTATAGCCCCTTAAATCGTGTCGATCCAAACACCACTATTTTACTTTTCGCAACATTCAACTTCAAATCCCAGCGGTCGCAGTATGTACAAAATTTATCTAACAATTGTTGTAACCCTTCTGGTGTTCTAGAAAATAAGACAGTATCGTCTGCGAATAATAAAATAAATAATTGGAACTCTTCAACTATATCCTCAATTTCCCTAGAATTGCAGAGTTCATCATAAACATCATTTATATACAAGGAAAATAATATAGGTGATAATGGTTCTCCCTGTTTTAGACCGATACTTAACTCAAAGAAATCTGATACTTTTCCTGCTGCTCTGACACAAGATTTCACACGGCTATAAATTTCTCTGATCGCTTTAATTAGTCTATTACTACAACCGGAATCGAGTAATTTTTCCCACAATGCCCCTCTATTCACCGTATCAAAGGCCTTTTCAAGGTCCATAAAGGCACAATAGAGTTTATTTCTATTTTGGATTGTACTAATCAAATTATATAAAACAAATACACATTCCACAGTGCTTTTACCTTTACGGAAACCATATTGGAAATCACTCAATATACTGTTACTTTCAACCCAAGTTGATAGTCGCTCGTTTAACACAACCGAATACAGTTTGGCAAAAACACTCACTAAGGTTATACCTCTATAATTATCCACGTTATTTTTACTACCTTTTTTATGAATAGGTACTATCACAGCTTTGGCCCAATCTTCTGGGTAAATTGAATTCTCATATAAGTGATTGAACAATTTGGTTATATGAGGTACTAAAATTGACTTTCCCACTATAAATATTTCATTACATAATTGATCCAAGCCTCCAGATTTATTTCTTTTCAATTTGTCTATTGCATATTCTACCTCCTCATGAGATATTAATTCGTCTAACTGTTGTAATTCTTCTAGCCCTATTTCATTATCTAAGTAATTGGGATTTTTTTCAGCAGGTATATTCAATTCACTCAATTTCTTAAAATGTGAATAAAATTCCTCTAATTCAATTTCTGAGTTATGTGTTTTTTTCTTAATAACGGAATTCACTTCTTTCCAAAATTTGCCTGGTGAATGCTTTAAATCTTCTTTAAGCGACGCTTTTTTAAAGTTAGACCACTTACGCCTAGCAATTTCAATTCAATTCATTTATTTACACCCAGACCACATTCTGTGGTATATGGGGAAAACAATATGAATATTTGGCAGACGCAGCTTGCCAAAAACAGTCACAAATATACATGTATTTTGCAGCATATCTTTACAGTTAGCATAGGAGAGTCCATTACATCAATACGGTACGAAGATAATAGTATATCTAGTTTTCTTAGGCACTGGTATGAAAAGTTTATAATAGACACAGTGGAAACTTTGTATTTGGGAATGATGGCCTCTAATAATTCGTTTACAGAGTAGAACTATAGTAATTCATTAAGTAACTTATTTTATAATAGTATTTGCATCCATTCTAACAATTAGATAGATATTCCAGGTTAAAAAGTAGTTACATACATCTACTAATAGTAATAATAGTAATTTCGAATGTCTATGGCTATTTCTATTCAATATGGACAATGGGAGACAACTGTGGATTGATTACCCCCCTTGGTCAATATAAGGAAAATGTTATGAATACGAGAAAAACAGCCTGAAGTAATGTATAATCATCATCAAAAGTGAATATCAATGAGCATTGAGTAACTGTAACTTAATCTATGGTTATAATACCAACAATAATGATTAAGGTGATCTCTCATTAAATACCCTGATAATGTGCCATATGAACTTTACAACTTTGACTAATTTAGGTACATACGTGGTTTTACAAAGGTCACTTAGTTTTTGTGGATTAGGGTACCTAGTATAATACTCATTAATGTATTTTTTTCTACTGTCTTCAAGAAAAGGACAAACAAGTAAATAATGGTACTCGCAATTCTTTTTACTTTACTATATTCAGCCCTCGCTATCAGAAGTTCATCTTTATTCAAACTAGATTTTCGGTATCTCTTTTGCGCTGATCTGAACCTATATGTTTATACTCTGAACATCTTTGGTCGAACCAAGGTGCCCTTTCTTTTCTGCGGGTCTTCAAATTATGTTTAGTACCAGAATAAACAGTCTTTCCGTTAACTTCAAATGCACTATCATACAAAACATTTGTAAATTCATTAACAATCATATTAATATCAGAATCAGTATCGATTAATTTATCTACAATTCTCTCGATTTCCATACATCTACCAGTTAGTACTTCTATGAATTGGATATTATTATCTTCGACCCAATCTAGCTTAGTATGCCTGATTTCCACAGGTTCACATTGAGATTCTTCTCCAATAGATGACACAATATTAAATGTAACAGGTGCATGATCTGAAAACTCCAACAGGTCTTTAACTTCAAATTTAGCGATTTTATATATTTTATCTTGATATGTCAACAAATAATCAATAGCACTGCAACCTCTGTCACTATAATAAGTAAATCTGCCCATCTCATCATTATGTAATCTCCCATTAACAATTTTCAGACCAGATGATTTACATAACTGTAACAATTTCATTCCATTATTATTAGATTTATCGTCCATAGACCTACGGTCGGGCAAAATCCTTTCCTCTTCCAAATCATCTTCGTACTCACTGACATATTTACCAAGATTGATATTTTCTGGATAATCAGTTAATGTAGCCGTTCTGGCGTTAAAATCCCCACACAAAAATATATCATAGGAGTTCTGGTCAAATCCAATCAAATCATCCTCTAAGAAATCATATATATCTATCTCTTCAGTTTGCCCTGGTTTTGCATTCGGTGCATATACCAAGCCCAGTAGCACATCATTAGTAAATCCAAATATTACCTTATTCAGTTTTATCCATAGAATACCTTGTTCACGTCTTTTAATCTCTTCAACACCCAAAATATATTTGTCTCTTACATACGCAGCTAATCCACCACTGGGACGGCCCCTTGACTCTGCCTTTTTAGCTGGTATGAATGATATTGAGGTATACCCGTTTATGTTAGGTTCTATACCCTCCGTACACCAAGTTTCAGTAAATAACAAGACATCGTAACCTGAAACATATGACGTAAAGTCCGGATCATTTACCTGGCGCTTTAGTCCATTAACGTTCCACGAACAAAAAGAAATTGACTCTCCTGCAGGTAACCCCTATTTGGTGGGAGGTTCACGAGGGAGCTCGAAGCGGCGGTCATGAATGAACAGTTTGTCAGCGACCAACACAGCCTTTTTACCCATTGCCCTTGCTTGTTTGAAATGAGGGAGCAGTTTCTTGCGCCGTTGATAAACTTCAAAGGGAAACTGTTCAGAAAGGCCTATATCCGTATCCTTCAGAAGACTAGACTTCTTTCGTACATTTTCGACTACGCCGACGTTATCTGGAGTAACTGCACACAGTACCAGTCTGAAATTCTTGAAGACCTGCAACTGGATGCACTGCGCTCTATAACCGGGTGTATTCGCGGAACTAGTCATGCTCTCCTGTATGAAGAAACTGGATTTCTACCCTTGTTTGTACGCAGAAAAAGACACAAACTGCGCTTATTTTACAAAATGGTTAACGAAAGCACCCCGACTTATCTCTCTTCCCTTGTACCCCCTTCAGTTTCAAATTTAACTAGGTACCAACTGCGGAACAGCACAGATATTATAATCCCACATGCCAGAACCGTCCTTTACATGAACTCATTTTTACCATCGGTTATCCGCATGTGGAACTCGTTGGAATTAAATATTCGTGAATCAACATCATTCCCTTCTTTTTGTCATAAACTATCCAAAGACGATAAAGTGGTGCCTTCGTTTTTCTATATTGGTGAACGCAAAGCGCAGATTGTGCACTCGCGGTTAAGACTTGAATGTAGCTCGCTAAATGCGCATATGTACTCCCGACATCTCTCAGAAGATCCATCATGTGCCTGTGGCCATGGTAATGAAAATCCAGAACATTTCTTCCTTTTCTGTCCCCGTTATGGTATAACTAGAAATAATTCATCTAACCTGCTCAATTACGACGTCAAAACTCTATTATTTGGAAACCAAAACCTAAGCGACGTAGAAAACACAAACATTTTTATCAGTGTCCAAACATTTATTTTGCAATCTGAGAGATTCCCCGAGTGAGTAGTCAACATACAAGTCCTAACTGAAATATCTTACCATCTCTTATTTTCAATTTAACTTTATCATACCATGTTACAAATTGTATTTATGCGACATCCAATGGCATCAGTCAACACAGATATATACGTTGTTGCAATACATTGTGATAGTATTATTATATGTACATCTTAATCCATTATGATACATGTGGTAATTTTGAATTATTGTACTTTTTGAGCCTTCCGTCAATTAACTGATGTATATATATTCTCTCGGGAGAGGCGTTTGCATAGGCCTGGCCTGTTCGCCCATCCCTATTTCTTCATTGAAATAAATATATTGTTTAAACCATATACAAAGTTTCCGCTGTGTCTATTATAAACTTTTCATACCAGTGCTTAAGAAAAGTAGATATACTATTATCTTCGTACTGTATTGATGTAATGGACTCTCCTATGCTAACTGTAAAGATATGCTGCAAAATACATGTATATTTGTGACTGTTTTTGGCAAGCTGCGTCTGCCAAATATTCATATTGTTTTCCCCATATACCACAGAATGTGATCTGGGTGTAAATAAATGAATTGAATTGAATTGAATTGGATCCCTTCACAACAGCACGAGGAGATTATCCACACAACCACTGAACTGGATTATTACTGTCAGTCAGTAGAGCAATCATGAGATCCTTTGTTATAAGGTATCCGATTGGCCGATTCTATTGTTTTGTCCTAATGACACTTTACTTTTATCGTTTAACTGTCAATTTCGTTACAATATCAACCATCAATTCCAAATGATGAGATGCCCTACTCTTCATTTTGACAGCTACGAGGGACGAAATAAAACATTCGCAATTTTAAGGTTGTCAGTATTCCCTCTGTATCTGTCTGAGTGTCATATCTCGTCTTGAGGCGGAGTGTTTTCTGATCAACCACGCAAGATGAAAATGATATCGCATGTTCAAGGAGGGAAAGTGTATGAAAACGTTACTGAACAGGTAAGTGGAATTGAATCAATAAGTTCAATAATTGATCCGATATTAAGCGTTTTCATACACAAACACGTGGTACGGTATATTTTAAGTTACGGTACATATATGGTGTGTTTTGATAACCAGATTACACAATTAGACCTGTTCACTGTTTCTCATCGGCCAAACCCCTCTATAATATGTGAATATCAGGCTGATAATATGAAAATCTAAACGCCATTATTTTTACCGTTCTAGACAGAAGACGCACAGGTCAATTCCTGTGAACAGAAGAGATTTCCAGTCTTCCACAGTATTGAAACAATGTTATCATCAAACACATCGAGTGTAGAGAGAAAACTTGAGAATAAGACACATTCACATTACCCACTTCCAACACGGTACCCGTGCAGTTACCCGGCACAGTCACCATACCAGGCACAATACCCGTTCCAGCCGTTGTACTCTTTCCCGGGACAGTATACATACCAGAAACAAAGTCGTTATGCCAATCCACTAACAGTCCATCATAGTCCAGCTGGTCACCAGACGACAAAGAAAACCACCGGTGAAATTATTAAAGGTACGTCATACTGAAAAAAGTAGATCTAGAGCTGAAGAAATATCCGTTAAAATATTGTAAAAATGTTGGTAGCTCGGCCACAACATTCCCCATACTTATCTTTATGCGAAAATATCCACTGAACCATGTCGCTATAAACCTCCAGTGTTAAATGATTCCACGTTCGTTAGTTACCTAAATAAATTTTCTGATATAAATATAATCAGCTATCTTTTGAATTACAGATCAGATTGATGCGAATCAATTCAATGACGTATGTAGTGTCTATCCATCTCCGGAAATCAACAATATTGGCTCCACCTACAATCTGAGCCCTGTTTCACTTGGCAACAACACCAGTGGTTACCAGTCATCCAATGGTAGCACTCGTGATTCCTCCTATATATCAACGCCAAGAGAATCTCCTGTATCAATAGACAGCGCTTATTCGCAGGAATCAACCAACAGTGCTAGTGTCTCATCTTACCAGAATCCAACTTGTGGTTCATCTTGTGACAGGACGTCTCTCCCCTCCCAGTCACATCTGAGCTTCACCCCGACCAATTCCACGTCACCAACGCCCGAATGCTCAGTACCGATAAAGAAGAAGAAGTCCCGTACAAACTACACAGCGGACCAGTTGACATCTCTGGAAGCCGTTTTCAATGAGAACGCCTACCCGGACTGTGACAAGATGGAGGAACTATCTTTGCAGTTGGGAGTTGCCGAGCAAAGAATTAAGGTGAGCAAACTTTTTGTCTTAATTTATTGGACTTGTTTTATCAAAGTTGATTAGATCAATTTTCCTCCATAATGTCTTGTTTACTATTATGATGCAACCACCTGAAACTATATAATTAAAGAAACTTTGTCTTTTTCTTCAGGTCTGGTTTCAGAACAAGAGAGCCCGATGGAGGAGGAAGAACGCCACATCCCCAGTGTACAACCCCAACATGTCCGTCAATCCCTACACGACACCAGTAGCCTATGGCGACCATAGTGCTCTCAGCGGAATATATCCTGCTTTTCCTACACCGACGACAACCAGTCAAGTGACATGTGCTAGACCATCTAAAACTATCCATCATCAGTCTCTTCCCATGATGCAACAATCATCTCCTATGGCGGCGTCCCTTCCGGTCTTGCCTTATTACAGACAACCCACACCTTCTCTTATGTATCCATATCTGTAACTTGCGCTTCAATAATATAGTGCTAATTATGTATCAACATTATCGCAAGTTGACATACCGGTACGGTCAGTGTATTACCCTAGTACATACACATGAATGCTAAGGGTAAACATTTAAAGAGTAGAACTATTTATACAGTTACTGAATTGGATCTCAGTTTAACTTAACGTGCTGGTCTTTATATGTAAGATATTATTTTTTCGTATAATTTATTGTCCAATAAATAGAAATGCATCTATGAATCTTTTTTAAATCGATTTGTTTATTAGTAACATTTATTCCACCAATGTATGATGCCACTATGCTGCCTGAACTTCATTATAGATCACATTCTGGTTTCTCTTCATTATGTTGACACTGAAAGCAGTTATTGGAATAAGTTCACAGGGACCTCGGACAAGAGATTTAGGGCAGGGAGAATCTTCCTTTCGTCTTTTCTTACAGTTGAATTTGAATTTGTATATATATTCAACTCATTGACCATCTACAGGTTCCTGTTGCTTGAATACACTTTGTTGAGAAGCAACAAGAACTTGATAATGGTGACCATTTGGGGTACTAGAAAAGTAATGTTTACGTCATTTTTCTTCAAAATTGCTGCTTTTCTGTGAGGAAAAGTGGGTAAAAGCTAGTTTATTTCACAACTGACCATTATTTACTAATTTATCAAGCAGTAAATCGGCTGCGCTGACAAAACTATATTCGCTAATATTCGCCGTCAAATGACCCACCATCCCAGGTAGCCTGAATTTGCCGTTCAACTTCTAGAATATTCAGCATATATTCGCCCCCATCTTTCGAGCTACGGCTGCCAAAAATTAGATCATCCCCCGAAACAATCAAAGCGAATATGGAAGATGGACAATCAAACTGTCTCCGAGTTTTTCTCTATTAAAATTTTAAAAAGTTGTTTTGATATTTTGTAGAGTTAAATATCATAGAAACATTTTTAAATATATCACAAACCATTTCTCGCCCAGTCAGGTATAGACTAATGACCAATAAAATCTCACCGGAAGTCAAATCCTGATCATAATTTTAGGCCCCCCAAAATCAATGGTGGTTTTTTACCTTAATACTTATGCTCAACTCTCTTTGTTACCCTGCGTATTCATATCGTCATGTATGTGCATCTTGACTGATAGAGGCGCTTTGAACATCTAAATACCCAGAACAAAATGTTATCAACTTTGTAGACGGCTTATTAGATATTGTTTATTTCAGCCTCAAATTCACCTGTCCATCTATTAACCACTCGGCGTTAGTGTGAGGAATCCACATGAATCAAGCATTAGCGCACAAATATAAGATAACCCGAACAAAGTGTCTCGAGCAGCCAGAGTTTGCATACCTAACGGTATTAATCAGTCGCAGAAAAAGGAGTGTAAGGGAGCTTCCTGTAATTAGGAACTGAGTTCCCTGGTAGGGATGGCATATGCCGGTTATTCAAATGAGATACACCATGCCCAGTTTGGTGTTCTGATCTGGATGGATTAGAGTTTCAGTCAGGCCATTCCTCCCATGCTGCTGCATGGTATGGCATAAGCCATCCTTTGTCTGCCGAGTTCCAAACTGTATGGCATGGGGTTTCTAGGTGTTCCAACACGGTGCACCATGCTACTCTGTTTGGAATGCCTTATGCCAGTTCCTAGTATGCCCCAATTTCAAGAAGCTCCCTAAGGGACATAGGTCTTAAGCAGATTAAATGAGCGAAGCTTGAAATTTGATGCGGACAGTGTAAAAAAAAATAGTTTGATTATCAACATGGAACTTCCTCATTGCCAACGACCATAAAGAATTGAGGAATCTATCGAGTTAGCCCACGGCAGGGTAAACATTTAGAGAGTAGAACTATTTATAGAGTTACTGATTTAGATGTCAATTTAACATAACGTGCTGGTCTTTGTATGTAAGATGTGTGTAATTTCTCGTAGAATTTATTATGCAATAAATCGAAATGCATCTATGAATCCTTTTTAGGTTCGATTTGTTTACTAGTAGCATTTATCACACCAATGTATGATGATACTATACTGCCTGAATTAGATGCTTTGCTATATTATTTTCTGAATCGTAAAATCTTAGCTGAGTTTATTTTTCTTAGCTTATCTACATCACGTTACTCACTTAGATTATAATAATGACCCTTCGTCAGTTTTGAATTATCAGCTAGTGTTGGATTTCAGGTAAACTCTCATCCTAGTTCATGCTAAATAGCCACTCATGTAAGATCCTCTATTTATTCAGCCTGTTCATGATCATGACATTCACACGGTTATAATATAGACATAGACATAGTTTATTCACTCGAAGATGGCGGGAAATAAAACATTCGCATGCATTATAATATTATTAATGTTAACCTTGAACTTGTAATGCTATCTTAATAAATATTGACAATTTCATCAAAATATTTTTGGTGTATTTTCTGTAATAATTTCCTTAATATAATAGCCCTAGGCACGTAATTATGATTTGTAACATACTCTGGTAAATAATTTTGTCTCAGATTCTATAGAGCTGAGCAATCAAATATAAAATGTAACTCATCTCCTATTGATTTGGAATTACAAATTTGGCAAATTCTCTCGTTTATCGGAATATTTTGCCAACGACCCGTTTCTATAGGTAGTCTGTGATTAGCTGTTCGAAATTTTGAGATGATTTTTCTATTCTTTTCTGGTAAGATGCTCAAGTACTCTTCAAAACCTGGTACATCTTTAAATAATAAATATATATGTCCCCTTGACGATTGTTGCACGGTACCTTGCCAAGATTGAATGAACTGATCTTTCAATCTACGTTTTAAAATTTTAACAAAATATTTTCTATTAATTCGATCTTGGGCTAACCATACATCGTTAAATCCAGTAGTTTCTAATATATTTTTAATTGTTAACAACCATGAGGACTCCGGTCGTGTTACAAAGAGCAGCTTATACAAAATACAGGCGATTTTACCGTTATTCTCCAACAACTTGAACCAATAAGAAACCATCCGGACTTTAACTATAATAGCCAAAGGAAATACTCCCGACTAACCATAGACCATATAATTCGGGGTTGACTTCCTAAGACCAAGTATATTTTTCAAAAATTTTAATTGTACTCGTTCTAGGACATCTATGCTCCCAAATCTCCACACTTCACTGCCATACAAGAGGATCGGTTCTATTGTGGATTTGAACAGGCTTAGCTGACGGTCAACTGGCAGATACATGTTCTGGATTTTCCTCATCACAGAAAAGACCGCCTCAATTACCTCCCAGATCAACAACCGAGTGATTAATTTCAAACCAGTGATCGATATTGCGATTGACTAATTTCAAACCAATCGTTATCAAGCCAAGATAATAGAAAATACAACACCCCATCCCCCGGTCCAAATGATGACAATCAATCAATTATTGTTGCAAAAAACCCCAGTAATCATTAGGTTTGCATTTTGTTAACGTTAATTGCTTTGTTTTGTACTTGATCTGTCGTACCAAGATTGTCTCTTGTAATATATACAAAGAATTTGAAACGTTAGAACTGGAGACAACAAGAAGGAATATACAGCTAAATTAAATGTTGAGTTTTCAGTTTATTATTTTTCTGATCGATTTGTAATTTGTTCATTAGGAACTGCCTAAATAGGGTTAACAAATCTCCATTTATTCCAATCAGCATATAATAAAGAACATGGTTATAACTGATGTTAAAGACTGTGTCAGCCAGGCAAAGAAGTAGTTACGGTAACAAGCGAAAAACTCCACGTGTCACGTTAGTAAAGCTAAACATTTGTCTCTTTGATTCTGCACAAAAAGCTGTGTTTTGTACAGAAAGGAACCCGAGTTTGATATTGTTAATGTTCACAGTTAAAAGTCACGTAAAACAGCGTCGATTGACTTTTGAAATTGGGCTGTCGTCTGTTGTTGTCTTTTTCTGATACATATTACCATTAACAATATATTCGTTATTTTGGGATAACACTATCTTAGAATAGCACGAATTCTAGTGCTGAAAATTTGGTCGAGTCCCGTGCGGGATTCGAACCAGCGACCCCAGAGTCAGGCGCCTAATCGCCAGCACTGTATGTCGGCAATCTAAACCACTCGGCCAACGGGCCTCCCACAAAAATAGGAGGTAGCAGACCGGTAGTCTTGAAAGCGAACATATAGCGAACGAACATATATTACCATTGATTATTTTGTGTATATCTGAAATATGACACCTTGAACCAAAATAATATTTCTAGGTAATATCACGACAAATACCTTGACCTTGAAAATAATAGATTCGTTTTGGTTCAAGGTTTCATTCTTTGGATATATTAAAAACTCCATGCTAAAATGTACACGAAAAAGCCAAAAAACCCGACGAAACTAAGCTCTACTTTAAATGTCAGTCGGTGCTGTTCTACGACACTTTTGACTCTGAGCGTTAACAATATCAAGTGTGTTGTCTTCACGAAACACAGCTTTTGTCCACAATTGACAAAATTAATGTTTTGCCATATCAACGTAAAACTTGAGCAAGTTTCACGAATGTTACCTTAACTACTCTCTTAAGAATCTACGAAAAGTTAGAAGAATAGCGGAAGGTTATATATTACTTATCAAATGTTGAAACTCCAAAAAATATGTTGAAAAGTAGAAATGTATGATAGAAAACAAGATGTTTTCCTTTCCAGTTTGAAAATGATGAAGTATGCATATTAATCAAGATAATCTCTAACCTATGACTGTGACTGACTGGATTAACACATACAGCGTAACTGGATCCATTCACAACAGCACGAGGAGATTATCCACGCAACCACTGAACTGGATTATTACTGTCAGTCTGTAGAGCAATCATGAGATCCTTTGTTTCAAGGTATGTGATTGGCTGATTCTATTGTTTTGTCCTAATGACATTTTACTTTTATCGTTTAACTGTCAATTTCGTTACAATATCAACCATCAATTCCAAAGGATGAGATGATCTACTCTTCATTTTGACAGCTATGAGGGACGAAATAAAACATTCTCAATTTTAAGGTTGTCAGTATTCCCTCTGTATCTGTCTGAGTTTAATATCTCGTCTTGAGGCGGAGTGTTTTCTGATCAACCACGCAAGACGAAAATGATATCGCATGTTCAAGGAGGGAAAGTGTATGAAAACGTTACTGAACAGGTAAGTGGAATTGAATCAATAAGTTCAATAATTGATCCGATATTAAGCGTTTTCATACACAAACACGTGGTACGGTATATTTTAAGTTACGGTTCATATATGGTGTGTTTTGATAACCAGATTACACAATTAGACCTGTTCACTGTTTCTCATCGGCCAAGTCCCTCGATAATATGTGAACATCATGCTGATAATATGAAAACCTAAACGCCATTATATTTACCGTTCTAGACAGAAGACGCACAGATCAATTCCGGTGAACAGAAGAGATTTCCAGACTTCCACAGTATTGAAACAATGTTATCATCAAACACATCGAGTGTAGAGAGAAAACTTGAGAATACGACACATCCACATTACCCACTTCCAACACGGTACCCGTGCAGTTACCCGGCACAGTCACCATACCAGGCACACTACCCGTTCCAGCCGTTGTACTCTTTCCCGGGACAGTATACATACCAGAAACAAAGTCGTTATGCCAATCCACTAACAGTCCATCATAGTCCAGCTGGTCACCAGACGACAAAGAAAACCACCGGTGAAATTATTAAAGGTACGTCATACTGAAAAAGTAGATCTAGAGCTGAAGAAATATCCGTTAAATTATTGTAAAAATGTTGGTAGCTCGTGCCACAACATTCCCCATACTTATCTTTATGCGAAAATATCCACTGAACCATGTCGCTATAAACCTCCAGTGTTAAATGATTCCACGTTCGTTAGTTACCTAAATAAATTTTCTGATATAAATATGAGCTATCTTTTGAATTACAGATCAGATTGATGCGAATCAATTCAATGACGTATGTAGTGTCTATCCATCTCCGGAAATCAACAATATTGGCTCCACCTACAATCTGAGCCCTGTTTCACTTGGTAACAACACCAGTGGTTACCAGTCATCCAATGGTAGCACTCGTGATTCCTCCTATATATCAACGCCAAGAGAATCTCCTGTATCAATAGACAGCGCTTATTCGCAGGAATCAACCAATAGTGCTAGTGTCTCACCTTACCAGACTCCAACTTGTGGTTCATCTTGTGACAGGACGTCTCTCCCCTCCCAGTCACTTCTGAGCTTCACCCCGACCAGTTCCACGTCACCAACGCCCGAATGCTCAGTACCGATAAAGAAGAAGAAGTCCCGTACAAACTACACAGCGAACCAGTTGACATCTCTGGAAGCCGTTTTCAATGAGAACGCCTACCCGGACTGTGACAAGATGCAGGAACTATCTTTGCAGTTGGGAGTTGCCGAGCAAAGAATTAAGGTGAGCAAACTTTTTGTCTTAATTTATTGGACTTGTTTTATCAAAGTTGATTAGATCAATTTTCCTCCATAATGTCTTGTTTACTATTATGATGCAACCACCTGAAACTATATAATTAAAGAAACTTTTGTCTTTTTGTTCAGGTCTGGTTTCAGAACAAGAGAGCCCGATGGAGGCGGAAGAACGCTGCATCCCCAGTGTACAACCCCCACATGTCCGTCAATCCCTACACGACACCAGTAGTCTATGGCGACCATAGTGCTCTCAGCGGAATATATCCTGCTTTTCCTGCACCGACGACAACCAGTCAAGTGACATGTGCTAGACCATCTAAAACTATCCATCATCAGTCTCTTCCCATGATGCAACAATCATCTCCTATGGCGGCGTCCCTTCCGTTCTTGCCTTATTACAGACAACCCACACCTTCTCTTATGTATCCATATCTGTAACTTGCGCTTCAATAATATAGTGCTAATTATGTATCAACGTTATCGCAAGTTGACATACCGGTACGGTCAGTGTATTACCCTAGTACATACACATGAATGCTAAGGGTAAACATTTAGAGAGTAGAACTATTTATACAGTTACTGAATTGGATCTCAGTTTAACTTAACGTGCTGGTCTTTGTATGTAAGATATTATTTTTTCGTATAATTTATTGTCCAATAAATAGAAATGCATCTAAGAATCTTTTTTAAATCGATTTGTTTATTAGTAACATTTATTCCACCAATGTATGATGCTACTATGCTGCCTGAACTTCATTATAGATCACATTCTGGTTTCTCTTCGTTATGTTGATACTGAAAGCAGTTATTGGAATAAGATCACAGGGATCTCGGACAAGAGTTTTGGTGGAGGGAGAATCTTCTTTTCGTCTTTTCTTACACTTTTTTGTTTGAATTTTATATATATTCAACTCATTGACCATCTACAGGTTCCTGTTGCTTGAATACACTTTGTTGAGAAGCAACAGGAACTTGATAATGGCGACCATGTGGGGTACTAGAAAAGTAACGTTTTCGTCATTTTTCTTCAAAATTGCTGCTTTTCTGTCATTTTCTGCCCCACCATCCCAGGTAGCCTGAATTTCCCGTTCAACTTATGAAAAATTCAGCATACATTCGTCCCCATCTTTCGAGCTACGGCTGCCAGAAATTAAGTCATTCCCCCATAACAATCAAAGCGAATATGGAAGATGGGCAATCAAATTGGACCCGAGTTTTCCCCTATTAAAAAAAAGTTGTTTGGATATTTTTTAGTGTTAAATATCATAGAAACATTTTTAAATATATCACAAACCATTTCTGGCCCAGTCAGGTACAGACTAATGACCAATAAAATCTCACCGGAAGTCAAGTCCTGATTATAATATTAGGCCCCGAAAAATCAACGGTGGTTTTTTACGCTCAACTCTCTTTGTTACCCTGCGTATTCATATTGTCATGTATGTGCATCTTGACTGATAGAGGCGCTTTGAACATCCAATTACCCAGAACAAAATGTTACCAACTTTGAAGACGGCTTATTAGATATTGTTTATTTCAGCCTCAAATTCACCTGTCCATCTATTAACCAATCGGCGTTAGTGTGAGGAATCCACATGAACCAAGCATTAGATCACAAATATCAGATAAGACAATCAAATCGTCTCGAGCAGCCAAAGTTTGCATAACTGACGGTATTAATCAGTCGGGGAAAAAAGGAGTGTAAGGGACATAGGTCTTAAGCAGATTAAATGAGCGAAGCTTGGAATTTGTTGCGGACAGTGTAAAAAAATAGTTTGATTATCAACATGGAACTTCCTCATTACCAACGACCATAAATAATTGAGGAATCTATCGAGTTAACCCACGGCACGGTACCGGGATACTTCGGAAATATCCACTATACATTTAAGTACTGTGCAGTAATTGAACAATACTGTATGGTATCTAACCGCTCACTACTTTTCAGTATAGATCCGAAGAATACATTCGGTTCTTACCATAACTGATGGCGAAGTCAAACGACGACATGCAGACGTAAACATCAGCCAAAACAATAAAGTCGAACCAGGGATAGATTTTTGTTTTATTACATGGTTTTATACCGCAGATATGTAAATGTTGTCATCATGTCAGACATCATGAGTAGCAGTCGTTATTCAGTCCCTATATCGTCATCCTTGTCAATAACGAATCAATAACTGGTGACACCTTATTTGCAGTCTGTTTTGACTACCCGAAATAACATGCATGCATGAAATCTATCTATCAGCCCGAAAACCAAGAATATGTCAGATTTATTTCGTGGATAGATAGCAGTCAGACAGCTCCGGAACAGCGGAATCGCTGGAGTATGTGAAATGAATGTATTGCCCATCCTCGCGAGCCAGTGTTTCTATCGATCTTTTAGGATCGATGCACTGGCTTGGTTAGTTACCCATACGAGTTCTGGATATAGATAGATCAAGGATGGTCCTCTAGATCAAACCAAGCAGTGGACGAAATAAGATAGCTGATTATGCCAATCCGCTGCGAGGTATGAGATGTGACAGGTTTGAATTTCATTGCTGGCCAAACTGCTTTGATGTGAAGCTGAAATGAACATCGGAAGTCAAAGCAAAAACCGCAGGATTGGGATACCGACATGCTAATTCAAAACAAGCGTGGGGGATGAAATGTACAAGATTGTATAATAGAGGCATCTACTCAAGAACTCATTCATATCACCAAAAATGTCCAGATAAACCCTCTGCGAGGATTTAGGTTTTACCTGGACTTGTGAAGATGATCACGGCCATGCAATTACGTTGCGAAATGCGCCGGTGGTGGAAGTACATCAATATGTCATAATGGATGTCACTCATCACAGGCGTATCTTCTCTTCAAAGAAGGTATTACATTAAAAGAAGTACCGGTATCGATCAAAAGAGAAAATACATAGATATAACCATCCCATTTGTACACATACAGTAGTTTTCTGCGTCTTAACAGCAGACCAAGTAAAAGTATCAAACCAAAGATACTTCACAGACATAAGCTGAAGAACAAGGAGTCCCCATTCTCTTGCATTCATCGAGTAGCTTTGTCACACTCAGCAAAACTCGACAACTGTCTCCATCTCGACAGCTACAGGTGTACTCAGCAATGTGATGCGTTCCATCAGTATCAGTCAAGCGTTGGAAACATGGTCGCAGGGACAGGCAACATGATGAGCAACCTGTAGCGCGTTTGCTGACGTAGACGCCGACGTAGTTCAGGAATTCCAAACCGACCAATCGCAAGGCAAAATTGTCCTTCCCTGCGATTGGGGAAGCCGACTGCCAACTGATTTCGCTGATCCCTAGTCCATCTAAAACGACAGAATAAGGCCTTCTAATTGTTAACAAATGTTTAATGTTTTAAAAAATAATTGGTTTTTAATTGAAATATGTTTTGCGTATCGAGACTGATACCCTGCGTAGTTGGAGATGCAGCGAAAAGGCTGTCACGTGGGGTTGCCAGATAATCCGGTGCATCTGATTGATTGGTTGAGTGTCCTCGTTCGACCAGATTGGACGAAATCAACCATTCATATTTGGGCGGATATGATGACACAAACAGTGATAATAACTAATTCTACATTAAATACGCAGCTGTGAACTAATAATAAAGTGTGTGTGAGTTTCAGCTTGAGGTATGGTACAATGTTGTGTTTAACATTAAATATGTGCTCAGATAGCGGTAGACGAAACATTTTGTCGAAATATTTCAGTTAGAAAGATATACCTTATGGCCACTTTCCCATCTATGTACAAAAGATGCAGGTTTGAGATAATTCATTTTTATTCGTCTATAAATAATGCACGATGATGTACTGACAAACATTAATCAATATACAAGAATATATTGGCAGATGAAGCAATGTATCAGAATGTGAAGTAGCAAACAAGGATATACTGACGGGAATAACATAATGCACAGCGAATAATTTACGAAGAGTTAAAAAAAGCACTTCCTCGCGAGCAAGTTTAAATAAACGTCCGATTAATACAATATACATGGATTTATTGACAAACACGTTCATTGACGATTACCTGGTAACAGTGGATAACAGCTGTCAATGTTTCCGTCCTCGGGATAAATGTGTACCATTCCACGATGGGCGCCAGATACCAGCTGAGAGTTCAAGTTCATTGCACCTGTTGAAAGAGGCATTGATGGACCCATCCTGCAGAAGTGACATTTGTGTGGGAATAGGGGCATTGGGTCACATAATCAAGGGGTAGAGGGCGAACAGGTAGTGACGTAATCACCGAAAGTGAGGGAGTAAGAGAATTTGTAAGCCGGTTCGAGTATCATGATCAGGTTGCAAGAGCGAGATGATCCCACCAAAACAGAATCATGCATACAACCGGCAATGTTAGATTATATGACACTTCAGCATAACATACATCAATATTCCATCTTTTCATACACAATTCATTCCTAATCTACTCTTATCTTCACAAATATATTCGAAAATTTAACTTTGAAACATATTTGATTTTACAATGTTTGTAAAGTATACTGATACATAATGGAAGGAGAGAGGAAGGGATGATTGGAGGAGAGAGGAGGGGAATGTTTGTATGAATGACATCGGAAAGAAATCATTGGATGAAAGGAGGGAGGGAGTGTATATCGTATACTGTTATCGAATCTTTCAAAAAACATATTTTTTTTTATAATCCAGTGTTCATAATTTGCAAAAAAAAATCCAAAATCCACTCTAATAATCAATTTCAGTGATTGCGCCACTTTCGGTCATGAAGTCACTACTGGTGACACTTCTGGTGATTTCGTCACGTCTAATGATTACCTCACTTCCGGTGATTACACTTCTTGTACACTTTAACCTCCCTCCTTCCTGAAACTCTGTGGCCCAAAGGTCCTAATCTTCCCACTAATATTGACATTAAAATACCATGGCTAAAGCTAATCTCTCGCAAGAAATACCTATGTCTATCTGCCTTATCGCTCGGTTGATATATATCTGAAAACATCGCCATCTCGTGCGTGTTCAGTGATCTCACGACCGACAAGCGCATAATCAAAACCCTATTCGCGTGACACACAGTTACGTTTTCGAATTTACTTAGGGTCGCGAACTTACCGTGACACAATTTCCAAGAAAGTGTAAAACAATAATATCATTGGGTACAAGCTAAAGTTTCTTTGCAAGGGAGAATAGGTCAACTATTTTCAACGATGCCGTCAAGATGCATGTAAGCATTTACTTATCATATGCGAGTTCAATCCCTAGACGAATACATTTATATGTCACACGAATGCGTGATTTCGGATTACTGAACAGGAATTGCACAAATGTGAATACACCATCATTGAGGCAGGATATCACGCGAGTAGTGCGTGGTTCATTATGACTGAGATATTACCACTGTCGTCTAACTAAAATTTATCCTGAGGGGGGGGCCGGTGGAATTTGAGTGGGGTCACCAATAACTTCGAGCCCTACGAAGGGGGGGTCATGTGTAACTAGACTGTGTGTAGAGGGGGGATCATCAGTAACTTGATAAATGATGATGATAAATGGACAGCTATTCAGCTAGGATTTCTTGAGCTTCTGTATGAATTTCATGTTTTTTTAGGTCGAAGAATCAGGGTGGACTTTAGATCAGGAAACACATGTATCCGAACACGGCTTTGTTTATCCATGGAGCCTACTAAAACAGTAGGCTCTATGGTTTATCATAAGCCTAAACAACATACAGTACCATAGATAGACCTATGTTCTGTTAGCATTAATCTCTGTACAAACCTCCTGTAGTGTAGTAGGACATGAGACTGGTAAATGGCTTTATAATCATATTTACTCTTCTCAAGATGTATTAAAAGCTAGGCCCCTATTCATACCAGCTAGATTTGAGTTAGTACACAGTGCATCTAGCAAATCCTTTATCTAAACACATCCAGGTGTAGTGCAATCCGGACATTGTGGACATTGAGTAGCTAAATGAATATAGCCTGCATTTTGAGACTGAAACAAACCATTCAATAATTTATGCTGCCCCAAAGTTGAAGAAATAAATTGTGGCGTACTACAAGACAAGTTGCACTGACGATAGTTAATGTCATGATGAGGATAATATTATAAAATATAATAATTTTAATAGTTTTATAATAACAAAACGGGGTCTATTTTTTGCAGGGTTTTTGTAGCAAAGCCGACATGATGAATGCATGAAATTAATCATGTCGGATTCGTCCAATTTTTTATAAAAGTTTATCTCTGTGTCAGTGTAACAAACATAACCTTATTGTTTCCCTGAGCGGTTGTATGTAGTATTATCTATCATCATAATGCAGTATGACATAATTTTACCTCAAACCGGTGAATGCGAATAAATACGTCATGCAGAATGTAATCTCCGAGCTCCTCACAGTTACGTCGTACTGCAGAACTGTGTCACGTTCCCTGTCACTTTTTCATATGTATAATACCATACCGCGAATCACTTTATCAACGAATAGCTCTTCATATTATTAACGTGTTTTCAATCGGTCTTAATATAATTCCACACTGCATCATTTAGTGCCCCTGGCTATGTTGAAATTGTGTACGGACATTTCCCCCATGGACAATTCCCCCAGTGGGCATTTGCCCCAGTGGACATTTCCCCCAGTGGACATTTTCTCCGCCCTATATTTTTAGGTTATTTTGAACATGGTTTTTAAATAATTTTGTAATAACGCAATTTTTTTCTGTATATAATGATATAAGGATTTCCACATATGTTTTACGATAATTGAGTCACAAAGTGATAAGTTATTATACATATACACAGTATATATCAGTATTATACAGTCAGTACATTTTAAAACAATATAAAAGATGTATATATGGTATATAGCGTAACATTAACTGTTCGTAGGTCGGTGTCATGAAGCCATTTCATGAGCATAAAACCGAATCGAAGTGAAAACTGAGGTAAAAAATAGAACAAAATAATATTGTTTAAAAATACATCTTTTATTTTACCACAATGTGATATAATGTTTTCTTAAAATATTAAAATATATAATATGTATAGGATTTATATGTTATCACTATGTGATCCATTATATTGTTTTAAAAATGTGCTATATAATATATGATGTGCCAAATTATTCAAAAACTATATTCAAAGTAACCTAAAAGTATAGGGTGGGGGAAATGTCCATTGGAGGAAATGTCCACCGGGGGAAATGCCCATGGGAGGAATGTCCACTGGGGGAAATGTCCACTGGGGGAAATGACCTGGATTCGTTGGAATTGGGCGTGTGTTTGTGGTGAGATGAGGGGAGGGGGTAATTGATAAATATGGTATCAGGTGAGGGTCACTGGTAATCTTCCAGCCAAAGGAGGGGGTCACACATAACTTAGGGTCATCAGCTGAATTTCCACCGCCCCCCCCCATAAGATAAATTTTGAACGGTCCCTATGCACGAATTTATCTTCGAAAAGTAACATACCATAGCTCCAGATTAGACGGATTTCTTCCGGCGTCAGAACACGGTACCAAACTCTGAGATCGTCCAATGAACAGTTTCCATATTTAGAGTATGTTGTAGGGCCATTGTTCGGCGCACCTGTAAATTAAACTTATCAATATATGGGCGTACGATTTTTTTTTATTTTCAACAGACAGACATACTTTCATTCAAGACAAGTAAAGGGGACGATATTCCTGAGAACAGGATAATACAACTAGTATGTGATAAATTTTCGCAAGTATATGTCTATAAGCGCATCAACATATTAAGAATCTGGCATTGATCATCGTTGGCGGCTGTACTTCCACGTAACATCCCTGTAATCATATAAAGGGCAGGTGTCATTAACTTGAAATTCGCTCAGGGCTGTTCCAGAAGAAAGTGCAAGGAATGGAGAGAATATTTCTCAGTTCCATGGTATATCAGTGGTGGATGGTACACAGTCATTTAACATAATGAAGATAGAATAAATGGTATATGGGTCTTTCCCCCATCGCTTGTACTTTTCGCTGGAACGGCCATTATACATTGTACTCCGCTGACTAGGACGTTTCATCTTGATGTTGAAAAAACGAAGTATCCTTTACTTACCCAGCCATATCTCATTGTAGATACTTGAGGATCGACTGAATGACAAAGGTGTCTTTTTGATGTCAACTTGACTCCCATCTATATACAGTTTTGCTCCAATGTCCGATTTCCAGATACCCAGCACGTGGTACCATTTATCTGCAGCGGTAGAAATGGTCTTGACATTAGGAAGGTAGTACAACAAATTGTTCCTGGAGATGAGGCAAAATTTGTATTATTATTATGAACGCTGGTGACAATTTATCTCTCGTTCACTCCCATGATGCATTGTAAATCTATGTCAACAACATGGCGGGTGTTTTATTATCATGAAATCAGACATCATTTGTGTAATACGACATTAATTTTAACGCGAAAGCATAGTGCATAGCACCGGTGCTGCAAGTTGTGTCCTCTATGTAACCCGACACACCATATCAAAGATGTACATTCCCCATCCAATACTCCGTAAAACCTATGCGGGATAACGTGTTGGTATAGAGCGCGTGCGACGAAGGTGGTGATTCACGACGTTTGACACGAGCTGCAGGCATTATGCGCTCTAGCAACGTTTCTCTCAGTGTGTCGCTGATATCTGTGGCTTATATTCGCTGCGAACGCACGTTCACCAGACACTACAATATAATACTACACAAGAAAAATATGGCGCAAGAAGCCAATGCAGATGCTGAGATTATACCAGATGATTCTGAGAGTTCAACGACTAATACCGATGCAGAGCCTGCTAGATTCTATCTACTGATACGGAGAGCTTGACTTCAGATAGCCAGCCTACATCCCTGGGAAGCCTGAGTGAAGAAGATCCCATCTTTTGGGGTCGTATTGTGACAGCATCTATTGATACTCCTGCTGAAGCGATTGAGGACGCCTGTCAGGATAACTTTCAACAGGTGTACATCCAAATGCGTCCCTGCTTCAGAAAAAGAGCCATGGTGAAAGCCTATTACCGTGTAAAATGAAAGGCGACCCCACGCACAGGTCCATCATTAAGACCAAGCGTCACCTTGAAGAGGATATGGGACTACCACCCACAGAAGCTTTGCAAAATGCAATCAAAATGCGCAAACAGCTGTTCCAGGACATGTTGCCGTTAGAGTATCGTTGTCTGTCCGACAAAGATTAGAACAAAGGGATCAGAGGGATCATGGCCAAAGGTTGACGCAACACCAAAATGTGGATTCTGATTGGACAAGAGCAACCGAGAATACATTTAACGGGCAAGAACGAATATGACAGATGCAGCAACAAATGGCGGCTTCTGATTGGACAAGAGCATGCTTGAATTGTAAATATACCCATTGTGGCTTCCCCAATCTGTGTATGATGTAACATTGGGGAGAATAAACGATATGAAAACTTGTGAACGTGTTGATCTTTCTTTCTCCCCTCTGTCTGCATCATGGCGTCAAGGGCTTGGGATGGACGTTAAGATGGGGCGTTAAACTTTAAAATAGGCGTTAAGGCAGGCCGTAAGGCGTTGGGTGGAGATTCCCCTTTTCTCGCTGCATGTATTGCTATGCAAATAACCTTGAAGCGCCTGGGGCATACTCAGCACCTCGAAAGTGCCCTTTCTCTATTACACCTCAGCGCGCATGCGCGTACCACCCCCAGTCTGGGTCCACCCGCTAAAAGCTTCAATAGAATACCACTCGGGACCATTTGGACGACTGATGGTCCATCTCTACCCCAAAACTTCCATTCAAATGTCTTCTCTACTAACGCCCGTTCTGATTTGACAAGATCCGCCGAGAATACGGTTAACGGACAAGAGCGAACATGACCGAATATAAAACTTTCTCAAATGGCGGCTTCAGCGTTTAGAACAAACGGAGCTGAGCGAACATGGTCAAAGGTTGACGCAACACTAAAACGTGGATTCTTTGTTGTACACGAGTAGCCGAGAATACACCTAACGAACAAGAACCGATATGACAGATGCAACATCAAATGGCGGCTTCGGATTGGACAAGAGCATATTGAACTGTAAACATACTCAACGCGGTTTCTGCAGCATGGGTACGATGTGACATTGGGGAGAATAAACTATACGAAAACTTGTGAACGTGTTGATCTTTCTTTCTCTCATCTGTCTGTTGCGTTAAGGCGTTGAAGTGAGCGTTAAGATAAGGCGTCAAGGGGTTAAGATAGGCGTTAAGGCGTTGAACCTATGATAGGCGATAAGGCGTTGGGTGGGTATTCCCCTTCTCTCGCGTCATGAATGCATTAATATGACATTCCATACGACCCATACAAACCACGGATGGTCCACCTCGACCCCAAGACATCCATTCAAACGCCCTTTTCCCACAATATCCTGTCTGCCTCTGCGCGTCATAGCCTTACTTTCACTCCACTCCAGTCCAATCTAACCCGACCACACGAGTACTTCACTTTGATTACTCACATGACCCCTTAGGACCAATATTGGTCCACCTAGAGCCCAAAACGTCCGCCCCAGATCTGCCTGTGACTTTTCAGCGAAAGTCAACCCATGGCCTCGAGACCCCTCCCATCGTATTCTACAGCATGAGACAGAACAATAAGGTGCCACACTCCATACGGCAAATGTTCATGAGTGGGCTGCCCATTGGGCCAAACATTGAAGTAACTGAAGCGCATCTTTGGTCTTGTTTAGAGGCAGATAACTCTCGCTGTCCCGTCACGTGACCGTGAGTGATATTTGACACGGAAGTGAACTTGACTCGGAAGGGACCTTTCAGCCGGAAGTGACCTTTAGCCCGGAAGTCACGTGACCGGAAGTGACATCATCCGTGACATCGCCGGATGCGCAATGTGGGCGCGCAAAAATACTACGGAATTTCAGGGCTTCCTACTACTACGGGTTATACCCAAAATGATCAAACATTGCCAAATTATTACTACTCAATCAAAACATGGCGATTGTATACATCATTCTGATTAGTCGAACCATTGAATCTATGCTCCTTTCTATTTCCCAACCTACACTCTGATGATGATTCTAATCTTTAACCGGATACAGATCATGCTCTTATGTTACATCACTTCCGGTGATGACGTCACTTTCGTTGACGCGATAACTTTCGGTGATCACGTCACTTCCGATGATTACGGCACTTTAGGTGATTACGTCACTTCTGGCGACGACATCACTTTCGGCGATGACATAACTTCCGGCGATTACGGCACTTTAGGTAATTACGTCGCTTCTGGTGATGACGTCATTTTCGGTCCTGTTTGTCAAAGCGCTTAAATTTAAACTACCTTCGCTATTGTATTCTTTGGATTCACAACTGTCATTCAGCCGACAAGTATGCACGATGCAACATGGGATTGGAAGAGAGATAAACCAGTCATCAAGTTTCATGGTTATTGTCACAGTCTCTAAACGGTAACGATTGTGTTCTATGATGAAAGGATGTGCAGAGATGCGTCATTACTTTATATGATGTTAACATGTATGGTGACGGAGAATGGTAGACATTATGTGTTTCTATCTAATCATATTGCAGACGTGCCGTATAATTTTCCGTTTTGGACAATAACAGATGCATATATGGAGGACATATCCATATGTAAACTTTTGTTACTACACTTCTATTAGAGAACTATGAAGAACGTTCTGTGAATTTATGTGACTGCTAATAATACTTGTTACATTACAAACATAGACATAGAGGTAGTTCAACGGGGGGGGGGGGAGGGGGAGCGGTAATTATCCCGCTACTGATTACAAATGATTATAGGTCTACCTAGATTTACTGCGGCTTGGAGTGTTTTTACTGTCCACAATCCGGAACGTGTGCGAAACCAAATTTTTAATCTGTCAGCTTGGTAATGCAACGATATACCAAAGGACTTCCTAGTCTGTCCGCCTCCGCTAATTAAATAGTTTTCATTCGATCTGGGTATTCCCATTTTTATCCAGACCGACAGAGATATTCCATTCGTACACAGGTCCAAATCTCCAAAACAGGAGTTTCGGTAATTTCCCATATTAGCTCGCTGATTTGTCGACGCAAAGTGGTTTAGACGAAGCCCATTTCCGAATACACCTGAAAAAAAGAAGAAGAGGAAAATGACATTCTATTTATAAAGAGCAATGTGCCCGTGAAAACCCTAGAGCAATAGTATGGTGTTCTAGTTAGCTCTAGCTTGCGTCGCTTAGCGACTTTAATAAACCCTCCACCCGCCACGCACAGGAGAGGTGTATGGCGACTGGCCACATTCTGCTATCTTTTTAGATGTCAATGGAAGAACGCAGCTATCTATTAACATTGCAGAACTCAACGGAGAAACACCAGTTCGACTTCAGAGCAAGTCGCTACGCGCCCGAGAGACTCCGTCGCTAGGCGAGTGGCGACTCGCTGCTAACTATTAACATGCAAAAACTCGCCATTCGCCACACGATGTGAAAACGCGGCGAGTTTGTTCCTGTCTACGAACATTGCAAAACGCCAGCCGTAACATTACACAGTACCGGGTATGTCAAGATCGATCGCTCTCATTGGTTGTCAGGCTGTAATAGCATTGGCTCACAAACTAATATTATTTCTTGGATGCAAATGCAAAAAGTATCAGAGCTGGAAGGGATATCTGGATTTGGGTACCCATTTTCTCACATCTTCGCTACTCCAGGTCTTCCCTACTTGGTCAGCAAATCGAAATAATCAATTAGGCTAAAGTGCTGCATTACAGTAGGTCATCAGGATTACTTCTATTCAAATATCGATTGGCTGATCACAAGGTCGCTCGTAGCAATTAGGACGTCTACAAGCACTCTTCATTTTCGCCACCAATAAACGTGGGTGTCAATTATTGTCAATCAATGGTCTAATATGTAAAAATCTAACATAATATACTGCCTTTCCACAAGTCCAGTTATATAGGAAGTGTGTGAATTATTATGATCAAGGGGATCTATCAAGTGAAAATATGTTTTCGGAATTTCTGGCGTTTTCAAGAAATTGTAACTAGTCTTCAAAGGCCGGCTTCAAAGACTGGGGGCATGGAGGATGAACCAAACTGCGACTGACAGTGAAATAACAAAATAGTCTCTCGTGCATGCACATTAAAGAAAAAATCCGGCAAATTATCAGAAATCAAAACTCGGCAGTCGCCAAAAACCTATAGCGATCGTAGCGAATGTGCTACTGGTGACTGGCGCCGGCGAGTGGTTACTGACGAAATTTCCAACGTCAGTCTGGCCTGATACACACGACTGGATCAGTAACTGAACTGGTTAAATTTGCTTGCGTATGTAACCGGTGTCCGGTCAATGAAGAAAGCAAAGCCAGATTTCAGATGCTACTATTGTTCTTTTAATGGAACCACCTGCATTAAATGCAAGCTGAATACTGGTATTCGGAGGTTAAGTGAGGTACAAACAAAAAAGGGTAACGGAACGGTGCGTTACCGACGTGGATTCCACTAGCATTGGATATCCAGCCATCTATTCCCTGCAGCCAGGAATGGCACCCATATATGACCACTCATAAAGTACAGTGAAGTACCAATACACGTCTATCCCATAGACACTTAGCTGCGTGGAAATACACATTCCCAATGGCTTCTCCAGTAATCTATGACGAGTTCGGCAACTCCCATCTGCAATAGTTCCTCTCTGTCCCTCATCGACAACAACCAATTCACAATACTAGAAATCATCGAAACAGAGAGATGTTCGTCAGATGTATGCTCGACTACAACATATGGCACACATCCCATAATATCCGAGTGCCACGACCTCTATCGGCACAGATAGACACTACACACAGAGACACATAGGGAACAGGGTGGATAATGCTCAACATCATTTAGACCTACTGGCGAACACCAGCCCACAATCTCCCCTACTACGGTCGGTGTCCTCAACGACACTTATCAAAACAAAAATCAATAATACACTGTATATTCAAACAAGACAGGTTTAACACACTACAAATTTTTATTGTCCTTTATCCTCAGTAGCTGAAAGCATGAGTTTTCCCGCTTCCTGCATAACTCGGGATGCCAAATTCAAGATGGCTTGTTGCTGACTTGCCAATGAGGAGTTCTGTTCATTGGCAAGTGGAATCTGATTCACGCTCTCGATGCTGTGCCCAACTGCAGAACGAGGTTCATGGTAGAGATTAGCATGTCTACCAGCCGTTCGTCGTTGAGTACGTCGAAGTGAACTTGCGTTAGGACCCGGTTCAGGAATACCATCCTCCGTGGTGCGCGGGGTGTCTTCGTCATCTTCACCATCAAAATACATGTAGAACTCTTCATCCGACGGCTCTGATGATTCGTTGGGTCGGTGCAGACTCTCGGTATTTATTGAATCCTCTCTGGTGCTGGGGTCATAGTAACATCCTCCTTGATGATGGGACACGGTCTTAACTCCGTGCGGTGCACGAATCGTTTGTTCCCAGAACCATCCGCGGGTTCCGCGCCTATTACCGAAGAATCTGAATCCTGGATATCAACTACCTTGTATGCACAGGATTTCCATTTATCCTGTATATCTGTTACGAAGGTACACTCTCTGACCTTGTCGTAATGGGGCAGCATTAGCCTGTTTCTGTGTCTGTTGTTTCTGTTTGTCAGCCATATTCCTTGTGCGCTCCCCTGCTTTGTTCCATGCTACTCTTAAGCGGTTTTGGTGCTTCTCGAGCCAGCCATCTATATCAAGTGGTGCATCACTCCCAGTGCCAAGAAGTGAGTCCAGCGGTAGACGAGGGTCCCTGCCAAACATTAAGTAATAGGGTGACAGTCCGGTTGTGGCATGGGGAGTGGCATTGTACATGTAAGTTAGCTCTGGCAAATGTTCCACCCAGCGATGCTTCTTCTCAGCTGACAGAGTTCTCAGTAGATAATGGAGGGTTCTATTGAACCGTTCGGTCTGTCCATTTCCTTGAGGGTGGTACGGAGACGTGCGAGTTTTCTTGATCCAATAGGTTGCACGAAGTTGATAAATCAGATTAGCCTCAAAATGTGTCCCCTGGTCAGAATGGACACGAACCGGAACACCAAATCTCAGAAACCATTCCTTGGTTAGCACCTTTGCTGCTGACTTCGCGGTTTGATCTCGGGTAGGGAACACTTGCGTGTATTTGGTAAAGACCTCTGTCAGGATGAGGACATTCTCCCAACCACCAGAGCTAGGCTCCAACACTGTGTAATCCATGGCCAGTATTTCAAGAAGACGATTAGCTTGTAGCGAACCAAGAGCCACACGAATACCAGGTGAAGGCCTCTTTGCAACAACGCAACGCTCACACGATCTACAATAGTCCTCAATCTCGAGCTGCATCTTTGGCCAATAGACTCGCCCTCTAGCCAGTGCTAGCGTTCTCTCCAGGTCCTGGTGACCCACTTGATCATGAATGCCCTTCAACACTTCCACTTTCAAACTTGCAGGTACCACAGTCTGTTTCCTTTCGCCTACGACAGGATCCCTCACTACTCGACACAGTACCTGATTTTCATCAACTACAAGATTATCCCAATGTCTCAGCATTAAGATAACTTCTGGTGGTTCAGTTTTGCGCTCCTCTGCAGATGGCTTTGACTGTCGGTCAATATAATACAACACCCTGGAGATTACCTTGTCCTGTTGCTGACGTTCTGATATCTCCTTACGAGTAAGAGCAGGCAAGGCTGTCACAAGTTGCACAGGTGCAACTACAGTTGGATAGACTTCAGCATCACGAGAGATGGATTTGTACAGCTCCACTGGAATAGGAAGGGTACCAGTGACACCTGACAGTACTGCTGTAACTTCTTCGGAATCTTGAGGTTCATCTGGCTGACCTGGCCTCCGCGAAAGACTATCCGCATTCCTGTTTTCTCTCCCAGATCGATACTTCACATTGAAGTTGTACAGAGCAAGTTGTGATGCCCACCGTTCCTCGACTGCACCAAGCCGGCTTGTCAAATACTGCAGCGGATTGTTGTCTGTATAGACTGTGAACCAATGACCCATCAAAAAGTCCTTGAACTTTTCACAGACGGCCCATTTTAGAGCCAGTGACTCCAACCGCATTGAGCTGTACTTTGGAGAATTTCGCTCAGTCGGGCGCAAGCTTCTGCTGACGTAAGCTATCACATGTGGCTTGCCATTCTGTATTTGTGGCAATACCGCACCCAGGCCTTGTAGGCTAACATCAGTTTCCACAATAAATGGTTGGCTGTAATCCGCGAATCCCAGAATTGGTGCTGTTACAAGTTTGTCCTTGAGGCTTCTGAATGCCGTCTCACATTCCGGATTCCACTCAAACTTTCCCTCAAGCCCTCTGCCACCATGGCATGCAAAGGGGCCGCGATCTTCGCAAATCCGAGTATGCACCTGCGGTAGTAGCTTACCAGCCCAAGGTAAGACCGCAATTCCTTCGTACTCTGTGGTCTAGGCCAGTCCACCACTGCAGAAACCTTTTCTGGGTCAGCTGCCACTCCACTCGCCGAGATCACATGACCTAAGAATTCCACCTGCTGTTTAAGGCAATGACATTTACCCGGATGTAACTTCAACCCGTACCCTTTGATTTTGCCGAACACAACAGCCAGGTGCCGCAGATGTTCCCGAATGGACTTGGAGAAGACAATAATGTCATCCAGATAAACAATCACTGTCTCCGTCAGTTCATCTTCCAGGCAAAGCTGCATCAAACGCTGAAAAGTGGCGGGACCGTTCAATAAACCAAATGGCATCTTGGTGTATTTAAACGGACCCATTGTGGTCACAAAGGCCGTCTTTTCGATGTCACTTTCCTCCATAGCTACTTGATTGTAACCGCACATGAGGTCCAATTTGGAGAACCAGTTGGCTCCAGATCAACTCATGAAGGATTGTTCTATATCCGGCATTGGAAATGCATCACGTCGTGTTTTATCGTTCAGTCTTCGATAATCCACACACACGCGTAGCTCACCATTTCGTTTCCGTACCAGCACAATCGGTAAAGCGTATGGGCTTGAACTGGGTCGAATGACCTTGCGGGCCAATAACTTGCGTATATGTTCCTTTACTTCCTGGTACTGGGAAGAGGGGATACGGCGGTAAGACTGCACAACATGAGTATCACTTGTGGTGGGAATTCGGTGCTTGACCACATCACAGAACCCCATGTCATCATCATCTACAGCAAATGCATCACGATGCTGCTTGAAGAAGGTTTCAATAACCTCTCTGTCCTTGCCAGCAAGATCCAGTCCACTGGTGAAGAACCATCGTCTTCGCTGCTTTTGTGGTCCACTGGCTCGGCACTATTGGATGTCTGAATAATGTCAGTATCGCCCACCCGATTGAACTGCACATATTGGTCACTGACGACAGCATCTACTCTGTGGATCAGACCTACCTTCGTTCTTCGTTGAAGTACAACATCGTTGTTCCCCAAGCTCATCACCTTTACCAGATGTGCATCCCCATTGCTATGAGCAATAGTGTTCGTGAGTACCACTGCTCCAGGGATATGAGGCGCATTACTCCTCAGAGGTTCAACGATGACAGAATCTCTAAAAGGATCTGCCTTTCCAGTCACCGCTATGATCTTCATAGAATGTGCAGGAACCGCAACTGCCTTGCGACCTGCTACCCGTGCAAAACCTAATACGTTACTGTCATTGGGCTCCTGTCCACCACCACCCAAGTCAAGTCCCATGTCTTTGCATAGCCTCAAAACGTTCATACAGATCAGACCTGGAACATCTTTGTTGTCCACAGTGTCCTTAACAACTAAAATTTCTCGGCGGTGTATTTCTTGGCCCTTCACCACTATGTCCAGCTCCAGGTATCCTATGTAAGTTATGTCAAGGCCGTTGGCGACACGTAACTTCAACCATACTGCAGTTTCCATTAGCTGTGGAACATCCTTGAAATTTTCTCGAAAGAAGGTCTCTGATACTATCGTCACCATAGACCCGGTGTCTATGAGACATGGCACCTTAACATTCACAATTTCTACCTCTTGCACAGGACAATCACCAATGGTGCGGGAAAGCATCTCAGTTGCAGGACTTGGTTGGGGGTACCCCTTACATACAGCACTACTAATAGAATTGTCCTTGGCTGTGTTGCCTTTCTCCAACGCCTCTTTATCTGGACAGCTCTTGGTGAAAGGACCTGGTTTCTTACAAAAATAACATAGCTTCTCTTCTTTGCGTTGGTTTCTTTTGTCATTTGTGTATTGGTTCTGCTTAGATTGGAAACGTCTCCTCTGATTATCCTCCATCATTTGCTGAAGTTTACTCAACTGACTTTGATTCTCTTCCACCATACTGGTTAACCTCCCCAGCTTATCATTGCCTACTGGACTTGGTGGTACAGCAACTGCTTCATGTACTGTTGTCCGTTTGGGTTTTCCCTTTGTGTGATCCTCCTCTTCTTCAGACCATCTAATGGTCTCATAACGAAGATCTAGAAATGCCAATTCGGGCCGTTCCCGTAGCACTCGCTTCAGGTGCCTACGTAGTCCCGGATCTCGAACGTTGTCACTGAACTGATCAGTAAGGGTTCTTTCTCGCTGTGGAACACATCTAGGATCCTCTCGGATCACCCTATCTAGTAGTTCCATCAAAGAGTGGGAGAATGCTCGCAATGTTTCATTTTCTCGTTGATGCCTATCAAAAAAGTCACGCTGAAGTTTGGCAACGGAAAATCGGTTTCCAAATGACTCCAGAAGAATAGCTAATATCCTTTCAGGGTTCTCCCGATCATCCCTTTCTATGTATCTGATCTCCTCTCTAGCCTGGCCTTCGAGGTGGCTAAGGATGAAATCTACTTTTTCTTTATCGGGAAACGATCATGTAGACAGGTAACACCTAATGTCCTCTACCCAATTTTCTACCTTCGGCTCATTTTCCGACAGTGGCCTACCAATGAGTTTTGAGAATTTCCTGTCCTTTGACATGGAATCGTTAGATTCTTGGTATGTGCTTTAGAATAGGTTTACCAGAAGACTATTCTGTGAAGTCATATGACGCAGTCAGTATGTCGGCACCACTTCCCACTTCCCTTATATGTGTTGTAATATACACAATTCGCTCACGTTGATTCGGCCTGGACTTCAATTGCTGCTTCAATTCCTGTCCAACCTGCTTTTCCACTGGGAGTTGTACCTCTAGTGCCACCAGTTTTTCCGTCAGTTCTGCAACCGTTGCCATGATTATACTTCAGAGTTACTTACAGCCACTGACAATCTCTCAATTTCACACTACTAATTCTGTTTGATAAGTTTCTGCAAAGCATTCCATCCTCACACTTAGCATTGGGCCATCAATTTCACACTACTAATTATTTGATCAGTTACGGCAAAGCTTTCCACCCTCACACTTGCCATTGGGCCCTCAATTTCACACTACTAATTATTTGATCAGTTACAGCAAAGCTTTTTACCCTCACACTTGGCATTGGGCCCACAAATTTGCACTACTAATTGCATCTGAGTAATTTTATCATAGCAGTAAATGGTCATTATAAAATCCAGTGCAAATCAATATAACTAATTAATACATGTTAGTGAATTTCAATCAATATCAGTCAATTAAAATCAGTTCATCAATGAGTTCAAGTCAAGATTATGGGCAGAAATTCAGAATCATGTTCCTGTATGGAACTTAGGAAGTTCCAGTATCCATAATCAGAAATGCACTCCTCACAGCTGTCTTTAAAACATCTTTCCTGGTTCGAGCTGTATCTCAATGTCATGGAGGAAATCACACAATGCACCATGAGCTATGTCCATCAACTGACAGTTAAGTTATCATCGTCCAACTTGTTGACAATGTCACACCACACAATCGATATGGTCACCTCACATCACTTCTGTATCACATCACTTCTATTCCGTTACCCTTTACACCTCACTATCAAGATACCAGCGATTGCCCCATCCTGTCCACGACGCCATATGTAGCCGGTGTCCGGTCCATGAAGAAAGCAAAGCCAGATTTCAGATGCTACTATTGTTCTTTAAATGGAGCCACCTGCATTAAATGCAAGCTGAATACTGGTATTCGGAGGTTAAGTGAGGTACAAACAATAAAGGGTAACGGAACGGTGCGTTACCGACGTGGATTCCACTAGCATTGGATATCCAGCCATTTATTCCCTGCAGCCAGGAATGGCACCCATATATGACCACTCATAAAGTACAGTGAAATACCAATCCACGACTATCTCATAGACACTTAGTTGCGTGGAAACACACATTCACAATGGCTTCTCCATTAATCTATGACGAGTTCGGCAACTCCCATCTGCAATAGTTCCTCTCTGTCCCTCATCGACAACAACCAATTCACAATACTAGAAATCATCGAAACAGAGAGATTTTCGTCAGATGTCTGCTCGACTACAACATATGGCAGACATCCCATAATATCCGTGTGCCACGACCTCTATCGGCACAGATCGACACTACACACAGACACACATAGGGAACAGGGAGAATAATGTTCAACATCATTTAGACCTACTGGCGAACACCAGCCCACACGTAGAGGAAGGATTGTTGTTGACAAAATGAATGTGACTCACCCGGAACGGTGAATGGCCATCCTAGCAAGGTAGCGTTGAATTCTCTTCCCAAAAGTTGGCCATCAAGGATGTCATCCATAGGAAACCATAACTCCGACTCCATCGATGGCGGTAAGGTGACTTGAGCTGCGTCAACTAAAACATAAATAAATGAAAACCGCTGATGCCCTATTTCTTCCATATAACTTCAAACCAATATGAAAGTTCCGTAATACATCTTTCTGTCACAATATATAGAGAAACACATAGTGCTGAAACATATCCCGAGGTGTGCATGCATGGCGGCGGTACAGATTCTGGTGTGTCGGGTATCTCCTGTCAGATAGGCCTATCATTTGGGTACACTTCGCCATCCATAAAATGGCTTGCGAATCGTGTGTCTTCATTATCGCGGAGCGATATCCGGTAATTTATCGTATTCTGTTCGGCATTCATCCGGCGGAGAACAGCCTCGAGAAATCTGATAAATTACAGGTTTTCATACCACTTCGGAAACAGATATTGCCTGGGCTTACAAAATATATAGGTATGAATAACTTTCGTATCATCTAAGAGGTGTGGTAGATCTGCAATTTTGAACAAGTAGGACATCACATAACTCGAAAATGGCGGGTTACGTTGGGGTTACGTCGGTAGACTTTAGCTGATTGGCTGAAGAATTCACGCGATATTGATTTCTGGAAATTCTCTCTTGCAGTTGCCGAAAGTAGTCTGAAACTGGATACACACGATCCGAGGGTCAGTTTTACCGCGTACAGATGACCCAGATGGCTACAGATTGATAGGCCTATAAGGGAGGCGGGGGGTAATCAACACGGGTAGATCCGCTGTATATCTATAGATCGTGAGGCTTATACAGCGTATATCAATCAATCAATCAATTCTTTATTGCACGACTTTTGTTTACTACAAAGTATGGCAAGCTATAAAACTACTTCTGATGATCCTAAATACGCTATATATAAAACAGAGCTACATTTATATATATATGTACACATCTGCATAAATATCTTGATAATCATGCACATACGTACAAAAACACACAAAAATGTTGGGCTTAAACTCTGCACGGTGAGTAAGTTGTGTTGGCACATTCAGTTTATTTACAGAGGGGAGACAGGTGCTCTGCTGGAGGGTGTGCAGTAGGGGTCAGTCTTTTATTGTACATAGAATGTATTAGTTCCGCAGTTTTTTGACAATGAACACCAACTGGATTGAGAATTATGGAAAGTTTCTGGATGTCGGATATTGTAATATTAGAGAGAGGAGGAAGTAGTTTAAGTAAGGGAAGGCGAGATGTAGCATAATCTGGGCAGTGTAAGAGAAAGTGTAGCTCATCTTCTACATGGTTTGTTATGCATTGTTTGCAAATTCTCTGGTCTCTGGGGTATGGGGATTTTTATGATACCTGTCTACTTCTATATTTAGCTTATGTGAGCTGGTACGCAGTCTACTAAGAGTTTGCCTGTGTTTAGGAGATTTCAGACAGGATAGGTAGATTTTCTAGGCCATATTCCTTGTATATGTCTTTGAAAAGTGTGAGTTTTCCAGAGTTTGTTTGTTCTAAAAGTCTGTTGAAAAAGAAAGTGTAATTTGGTGGTGAGTGTTCCAGCCTGTTTGTTAAGGCTGTATTTGCTGGTTTGTAATGGAAAGTCTGTGTTTTTTAGTTTGAGGTGTTGCAGACAGGAGCGTTTCCAGTTATTTGGGAGAGAGGGGGATGAGGTGTAGGTTTCGTAGGCATCTTTGAGCAGGGAGCTCTTGGTGAGGAAGAGACGGTTTCTATATTTTAGGGTTTCGGTAAGTATGTCGATACAGAGGGTATTGTCCCAATTCGATCAGCCATATTCTATTCGTGGTCTGTATTGAGACGCGAAGAATAAGTTTACAGTAAGCTATGTGAAATTTGGCAACACAATATATCAGCAGCATATAGGTATTCCAATGGGTACTAATTGTGCACCCCTGTTGGCTGACCTGTATCTGTTCTCTTATGAATATGACTATATGCAGGCGCTTTCAAAAACCGATCCTTTCAAAGCCCGTTCCTTCTCATTCACCAAACGCTATATAGACGATCTTCTCGCTGTGGATAATCGCTATATAAATGACGCAGTGAAGGATATATATCCACCTTCACTGGATTTGAAGGAAACTACAGATAGCCCTACAGGCACATCTTATTGAGATTTCTATCTCTATAAAAATGAAGCGGGCATTCTCTCTCGTCGACTTTATGACAAATGAGATGATTACAATTTCGACATCGTAAACTATCCCTTTCTGGATAGTAATATTCCAGTGGGACCTGCATATGGCGTATACATATCTGGCTTAGTAGCATTTGCTAGATCCTGTGTTAGATGTGATGATTTTAATCAACGTCACAAAACATTGTTGCAGAAACTTATAAAACAGGGCTATTCCACCAAGGGCCTCCACTCAAAGTTTCTCAAATTTGGCGATACATATCGCATGCTGATAGCAAAATACGAACGTAGCGTGCAAGATCTATGGCGCTACGTTTCGTAACTTGTGTCTAATTCCGCTTAACCCGGGGCTAGGGGCCGTATGAACCCATGTACTTCAGATCCTCATGGTACTCATATGAACAGCCACAATCAAAGAAAGCGTGACTGAGATACATCTTTTTTAGATGACGACTCTATAACGGAAATATTACGGATTAAGAATACTGATCAGCGATACGGATTTGATATTTTTGGGCTGTCGTGGATATCTTTGCCGGCATCATTGAAAACTGTTGACCGCTTCTCTCTTGCAGGAAACAAGCCTATGTTTATGTATACTATGATTGTCTTTTTTGAATTTGGTGTTATGTGGAAAATGGAATAGGTCTTTGGATTATGGACGCGGATATTCTCTAATGGACGACGGCTGGATTATGAATGACGGACTAGACGCTTGTAATTTACCCCTAAAATAGAGGAAAACACCTATCAACCCTAGCCAAAAGGGCTAATATCGGTCCCCGGGCTTATTGGGACCTGCCTATCAAGTCAATGGGGTGGGTGCATGTAAAATCAGGATTTTTTCCAGAAACTATAAAAAGCGGAAAACGGACTTTACCCCTAAAATAGGGAAAAACACCTATCAACTCTAGCCAAAAGGGCTAATATCGGTCCCCAGGCTTATTGGGGCCTGCCTATTCAGTCAATGGGGTGGGTGCATGTAAAATTAGGATTGTTTCCCGAAAATATAAAATGCGGAACACGGACTTTACCCCTACAATAGGGGTCTGTATTATACAATATAAGGGAAAATGCCTGTATGGGGATGGTCAATTTTTTTCGTGGGCTTTACTATGGCTTGTGGGGTCTCGTTTTTCTCGTCTCGCCAAGAAAATGACAATGGGAAGGGTCCCGGAGCGAATCGGTGAAATTTTTGGGAAAAGGCACCGAGGTCTGTATATAGGCTCATACTGGCCATATGGGGGGAGGGGTGATCAATTTTTTTTGTGGGTGTTACTATGGCTTGTAGGGTCTCGTTTTTCTGGTCTCGCCGAGAAAAGCACAATGGGAGGGGTCCCGGAGCGAATCGGTGAAATTTTGGGGAAAAGTCACCGAGGTCTGTATATAGGCTCATACTGGCTATATGGGGGGAGGGGTGGTAAATTTTTTTTGTGAGTGTTACTATGGGTTGTGGGGTCTCGTTTTTCTCGTCTCCCCGAGAAAAACACAATGGCAGGGGTCCCGGAGCGAATCGGTGAAATTTTTGGGAAAAGTCACCGAGGTCTGTATATAGCCCCATGTAGTCCTATACTGGCTATATGGGGGTATAGGTCCAACCTGGGAAATTCACACACGTTCATTGTGATATGGGTTGTTTGGTCTTGTTTTTCACGTCTCGTCATTTAGAACACGATGGGAGGGGTCCCGGAGCGAAGCGGTGAAATTTTTGGAAAAAGTTCACCGAGGCCTGGGTAGGCCCATAGGCCTATACTGCATGGCTATAGAGGTATAGGTCCATACGAGGTGAACGTTTTGGGGTCTAGGTGAGCCCCTTATGATCCTATGGTGTCGTATGTGGTCTTATTTTGAAGCTCCCGTGGAGTTTGTAATGTATCGACTCATGGTTCGGCCGTGTGCAATAGTCTGCGCATGCGCAGTCTGGCCGTAGTATAGAAAGCAGGCATGTTGGGGGATATGTGGGGGGGGGTGTTTGGGGTAGAGATGGACCACTATGGGTCCAAATGGGTCGTGGGAGGTGTCAAAATGAAGCTTGTGTGGAGTAGAGTCAGAATGGCGTGTTTTTAAGTGCAAGTCACGTCAATCTGCGCATGCGCAGTTGGGTGTAGTAAGTAAAGTGGCCATTTTGGGGGTGCGTGGAGGTGTGTTTGGTGTAGAGAGGGGCCATCCTTGGTCCGATTGTGTCGTGGGAGGTGTTATCTTGTAGCTCTCGGGGTGTACATCCCGATTTGAGGGATGTTCGCGTCATCGGTGACGTCATCAGTAGGAGTATTAGCGAAACTGGGAATTTTGGAGCAGTGAAGGAAGGTATTTGGTGTGGAGATGGACCATCCATATCTGTCACACATTATACCATATCTTTGTTGTTTTATACCACATCTGTCCTGCATTATACCATATATGTCCTGTATTATACCATACCTGTCCTATGTTATACAATATCTGTCCTGTATTGTACCATATTTGTTCTCTATTATACCATATATGTCCTGTATTATACCAAATCTGCCCTGTATTATACAGTATCTGTCCTGTATTATACCAAATCTGTGCTGTATTATACCAAATCTGTGCTGTATTATACAATATCTGTCCTGTGTTATACCATATCTGTGCTGTATTATACAATATCTGTCCTGTATTATACAATATCTGTCCAGTATTCTGCAATTTATGTTCTGTATTATACCAAATCTGTCCTGTATTATACAGTATCTGTCCTGTATTGTACCATATATGTCCTGTATTATACCATATCTGCTCTGTATTATACAATATTTCTCCTCTATTATACCATATCTGTGCTGCATTATACCATATCTGTCCTGTATTGTACCATATATGTCCTGTATTATATCAAATCTGTGCTGTATTATACAATATTTGCCCTCTATTATACCATATCTGTGCTGTATTATACCATATCTGTCCTGAATTATACCATATCTGTGCTGTATTATGCAATATCTGTCCTGTGTTATACAATATCTGTCCTGTATTATACCAAATCTGTCCTGTTTTGTACCATATTTGTCCTGTATTATACAATATATGTTCTGTATTATACCAAATCTGTGCTGTATTATACACTATCTGTCCTGTATTATACCAAATCTGTGCTGTATTATACAATATATGTTCTGTATTATACCAAATCTGTTCTGTATTATACAGTATATGTCCTGTATTATACCAATTCTGTGAGGTATTATACCATATCTGTCCTGTATTCTACAATATATGTTCTGTATTATACAATCGGATAGCCGTTGTCCTGAATAACAACAAGTTCAGCAATGTTCATACAGTTTATTATCCCAATGTTACATCATACCCAGGCTGGGGGAACCGCCCTGGGCATGTTTGGTATGTTCACAGCAAAACAAATTGAAATATCAAACATCATGTTTTATTATTTAACGCACCGTCACATTAGGTACAAGTGCTTACTGAGCTCAAGTCAACGATCAGCATGTAGACATATAGAGTATGTACGGCATTTTATGGTATTCATCAGTGCATGGGTGAAGCATTCAGCCGATGGGGTGGTCAGTCAGCTTGGTTACGCAAAACGTAACATTGGTCACCTTCTCCACTGTCCACTTGGTGTTGGGGCGTTGTTGTTGGGCCCATTCCAAGGGATCCACGGTGTCCAGTTTCTCCAGCATCGTCTCTAGCGACACTCGGTTAATGATGGTAAACGGTTGGTCAAATACCTGGATGTTCCTGCTCGGGTAAAAGTATCGGATTTGATCTGTCTCCTTATGCTGCAGCACATAACCAAACGCCAGATTCAACTTGAAGGCCGTAGTTTGATCGTTGAAGATGGCTTCCACGTAGTTGGGTAGACGGGTGAGGTCAGTCAGTCGGAAATTGTAGATATCTTGAATAGGGCGATGACGGTTGAAACATTGCCGTATCATGGACCAATGGCGCCGATAGATGTCACTCACTGGATGGGCGTCCTGTAACAGATCGCTAGGAACATTTATGGGCTCGTCCAGAAAATGTTCGATGTTGTCAGGCGTATGACTCGAAACCATAACGGTGGGGTCCGGCTGGATATCCAGGCTCTTCTGAACTGTGGGTATAGGCGGGCTCTCCGTCATCGCATCACCAGTGGCGTTCGTCTCCCCGGGCTCATCTTCACTAGGTCTGACCTTCCGCGGCTCCTCTTTAGTGGAAAGTTGTCGCTCATACCGTGGTGATGGACTATGAATCAAACGTTGGTGCTGTCTTAACTGACTGGATCGTTTGAAGAGTTGACCACAACCGTTACAGTGTTCCGTCGCGCCCTCGTGGAATGAGCGTTCGTGGCGCAGTAAATGATCCTCCCGATTGAATGACCGTGCGCAGGTTGTACAAGTATACCGAGCATCGTTGTGGGTGGAGGCCTCGTGGCGTCGTAAATTATCTAGAGTAAACTGCTTCTGGCAAGTTGTGCAAGTGAACATCTTGGTGGTTGATAGAGTGTCTGATGAAACGGCCAGGCCGCTTCCCTATTATAGCACGCTAGCTGGTGATCTATTTTTAGCACACTCAGTTCAACTATCCCCAAGTCGAGGGCCGAGCCGTGACATCTCCGGTAACCTCCGTGTCTCTTCGGCCACCTCCTTGTCTTTTCGGTGACGTCCGTGACTCTTCGGGCACCTCCGTGTCTCTCCGGTAACCTCCGTGACATCTTCGGTCATCTCCGTGTCTCTTCGGTCACCTCCGTACCGTCAACGATCAGCATGTAGACATATAGAGTATGTGCGGCATGTTATGGTATTCATCAGTGCATGAGTGACGCATTCAGCCAATGGGGGTGGTCGGTCAGCTTGGTAACGAAAAACGTAACATTGGTCACCCTCTCTACGACCCATTGTGTGTTGGGGCGTTGTTGTTGGGCCCATTCCAAGGGATCCACGGTGTCCAGTTTCTCCAGCATCGTCTCTAGCGACGCCCGGTTAATGATGGTAAACGGTTGGTCAAATACCCTGATGTTTCTGCTCGGGTAAAAATATCGGGCTTGGTCTGTGTCCTTATGCTGTAGCACATAACCAAACGCCAGATTCAACTTGAAGGCCGTAGTTTGATCGTTGAAGATGGCTTCCACGTAGCTGCGTAGACGGGCCAGGTCGGTCAGTCGGAAATTGTAGATATCTTGAATAGGGCGATGACGGTAGAAACAGTGCCGGATCATGGGCCAATGGTGCCGATAGATGTCACTCATTGGGTGATCTTCGTGTAACAGATCGCTAGGAACATTTATGGGTTCGTCCACGAAGTGTACTTTGCCCTTCACGTCGTACAAAATCTGGTCCAAGGTCTTGTCGTCTGAATTTGACTGTTGAATTAGGGCGACATCATGATCGGCCCTCGTGCGATGGGTGGGAGTTCCCCGTCTCGATATTGATGCCTACGGGCTCTTCTACCTGCAAACGTGGCTGCGGAACAGGGTGCCGTGTGCGTTGGTGTCGCAGCAACTGACTGGTCAGTTTGAAAAGCCGACCACATTCTTCGGGTACTTCATGGCGTGCACGTGTGTGGCGCTGTAAATGATCCGGGCGCTGAAACGACAGTGTACATATCGTACAGCTATACCGGGCGGTTCCTTCGTGCTTGGTAGCCCCATGGCAGCGCAAGTCGTACAGACGAGTGAACGATTTCGAGCACGTAGTACAAGTGAACATCTTAGTGGTTGACAGAGTGTCTGATGAAACGGCCATGCCGCTTCCCTTTTATAGCACGCTAGCTGGTATCATGTTTGGGCACCTCCGTGTCTCTTCGGTGATCTCCGTGACATCTTCGGTGACCTCCGTGCCTCTTCGGGTACCTTCGTGACATCTTCGGTGACCTCCGTGACATCTTCGGGCACCTCCGTGTCTCTTCGGCCACCTCCGTGTCTTTTCGGGAAGTGACCGAAGAGACTCGGAAGTGAACGACATTGTGGGAAAAACCACACAGACAGGTCAGTACATGTGCTATCATGTCACACTCCGTCACCGAAAAGACACGGACTGAAGATGGCAGAGCTCTTGGATCGGAGCTCTTGGAGCTCAAAGCGTGTGGAGCTCAGAGCTCAGAAGTGACATTTGCATATGACCTCTGTGAGGTCACTTCCGCTGCCGTTCACGTGACCGGTAATGACCTTTGACCCCGGCGCGCGCTAACAATACCGGACAAAATTGCGCGCCGGGGTCAAAGGTCAGTACCGGTCACGTGAACGGAAGCGGAAGTGACCTCACAGAGGTCATATGCAAATGTCACTTCCGAGCTCTGAGATCCACACGCTTTGAGCTCCAAGAGCTCTGCCACACGGGAGCTCCCACCACCACCACCACCACCGGGCGAGGGCCGCCATCTTCAGTTCGTGTCTTTTCGGTGACGGAGTGTGAACATGATAGCACATGTACTGACCTGTCTGTGGGGTTTTTCCCACAATGTCGTTCACTTCCGAGTCTCTTTGGTCACTTCCCGAAAAGACACGGAGGTGGCCGAAGAGATACGGAGGTGCCCGAAGATGTCACGGAGGTGCCCGAAGAGACACGGAGGTCACCGAAGATGTCACGGAGATCACCGAAGAGACATGGTGGTGCCCGAACATGATACCAGCTAGCGTGCTATAAACGGGAAGCAGCCTGGCCGTTTCATCAGACACTCTGTCAACCACCAAGATGTTCACTTGTACTACGTGCTCGAAATCATTCACTCGTCTGCACGACTTGCGCCGCCATGGGGCTACCAAGCACGAAGGAACCGCCCGGTATAGCTGTACGATATGTACACTGTCGTTTCAGCGCCCGGATCATTTACAGCGCCACACACGTGCACGCCATGAAGTACCCAAGCGTCCATGCGAAGAATGTGGTCGGCTTTTCAAACTGACTAGTCAGTTGCTGCGACACCACCGCACACGACACCCTGTTCCGCAGCCACGTTTGCAGGTAGAAGAGCCCGTAGGCATCAATATCGAGACAGGAGGAACTCCCACCCATCGCACGAGGGCCGATCATGATGCCGCCCTAATTCAACAGTCAAAATCCGACGACAAGACCTTGGGCCAGATTTTGTACGACGTGAAGGGCAAAGTACGCTTCGTGGACGAACCCAAAAATGTTCCTAGCGATCTGTTACACGAAGACCATCCAACGAGTGACATCTATCGGCGGCATTGGCCCATGATCCGACACTGTTTCTACCGTCATCGCCCTATTCAAGATATCTACAAGTTCCGACTGACCGACCTCGCCCGTCTACGCAGCTACGTGGAAGCCATCTTCAACGATCAAACTACGGCCTTCAAGTTGAATCTGGCGTTTGGTTATGTGCTACAGCATAAGGACACAGACCAAGCCCGATATTTTTACCCGAGCAGTAACATCCGGGTATTTGAGCAACCATTTACCATCAATAACCGGGCGTCGCTAGAGACGATGCTAGAGAAACTGGACACCGTGAATCCCTTGGAATGGGCCCAACAACAACGCCCCAACACACAATGGGTCGTAGAGAGGGTGACCAATGTTACGTTTTTCGTTACCAAGCTGACCGACCATCCCCATTGCCTGAATGCAATGATGAATACCATAACATGCCGTACATACTCTATATGTCCACATGCTGATCGTTGACGGTACGGAGGTGACCGAACAGACACGGAGATGACCGAAGATGTCACGGAGGTTACCGGAGAGACACAGAGGTGCCCGAAGAGTCACGGACGTCACCGAAAAGACACGGAGGTGACCGAAGAGACACGGAGGTGCCCGAAGAGACACGGAGGTTACCGAAGATGTCACGGCTCGGCCCTCGACTTGGGGATAGTTGAACTGAGTGTGCTAAAAATAGATCACCAGCTAGCGTGCTATAAAAGGGAAGCGGCCTGACCGTTTTATCAGACACTCTGTCAACCACCAAGATGTTCACTTGCACAACTTCCCAGAAGCAGTTTACTAGTCTAGATAATTTACGACGCCACGAGGCCTCCACCCACAACGATGCTCGGTATACTTGTACAACCTGCGCACGGTCATTCAATCGGGAGGATCATTTACTGCGCCACGAATGCTCATTCCACGAGGGCGCGACGGAACACTGTAACGGTTGTGGTCAACTCTTCAAACGACCCAGTCAGTTAAGACAGCACCAACGTTTGATTCATAGTCCATCACCACGGTACACACGTCCCTTACCAAAGACAACCACAAAGTTTGTGGTACTTCTATATGGGGAATACATTCATAATATCAAGAAAGCATTCGAATTGTGGTCAGTTGTGGTCAAAGCACTTTGTCTTCATGGTGAGGAACTGATGAGTACAATCATTGTGGTTCGATTGGTATTCAGAAAATCAGGAATACAAAGATTGTGGTTTGATTATGAATGTTATTCATTCAATAACCTTCATAATCAAACCACAATCTTTGTATTCCAGATGACGTCATACAATCATCTCGGCGCCAAAATTAGATAGCAGACGGTCGAACCCAAACTCACTACTGGTGTGCAGACAGAGTTCCATGCAAATGTTGATTGCATGAGATTACAAATTGTTTTCCTTGCAACTTAAAATCTGTTGACAGGTATGGATATTTGCTCATTTGTTTTAAGTGTCAAACATCCAAACTTGAATGTTTTTGCTGTACACATTTGGGTTTGTAAATTTCTGCTTGCGTAACAACCACAACATTACCGCGGGTCCAATTTCCGTATTTTTCAACAACAAATTTTCGTTGATCATCCAAGATAACAGGAAATGTGTGAGCTAGCATGATCTTTATAAACATGAAATACTTTTAAAGCTATACGAAATTCATAAAGAAGTGATGTATTCATAGAATACAAGAGACTTTCTGATCTTGTTAGCGGACTACTTCGTGGTCGTTGTTGTTGTTGGAATGGCTTCCTGTCACTATAGTCTATAGTATACTCTGTCTCACATTACGATGGTATGGGATTTTCTGCAATATCGGAGCCAGTCCTTCTTAGAGAGGTGAAATTCCCCACAGTATCTATATGTAATTTTTGCATTTTTATTCTGAAATTTGAAGAAAATCTATTCAGAATCAAAACAAATCTCCAATACCTCAATGTTCCAACATTGCAACGCCAACGTCATTGTGCTTTGAAAATAACCTGCGAGGTATTGGCGATTTTCTTTGATTCTGAACAGTTTTCTCTCAAATTTCAGAATAAAAATGCACAAATTACATACAGATACTGTGGGAAAATAATGTCGCGTTGTAATGTGAGACAATAGATCTGTTACATGTAATGCACTGCAGGGATAGAGTCAGAAAAAACTATACATCCAGCAAAGATACAATTTCTTCAAATCACTAAATGGTATGGATTATCTAAAATCCAGTTAAAGTTGATAGGTTATTGAGATCAGTATTTTTTCTTACAGAACTTGATGCTGGTATAGACCAGTATGTTGTGATTGTAGATTTACACTATCTTCAAAACTATTTTTAAAAAGCTCATTTAATTGGCCTATTTAGATTTATATTCTCACAAAAATTGCAGTTGTTCGATCTTGTGACAAAATTACTGTCTGTCCCAGATAATATATTCCGAGATGTTTTCGGTGATATTTCGGAGACAATTTATCGTACAGCATTGAAACTTCACAGTAGTAGTATAAGCGTATTACAGGTCTCATTGACCTACTTATTTGTTCCCCCCGGGTAAAATTTGTGGAGTAAATTGCGGAGGGCGGGGTTTCCCAGGGGGGGATTCCCCAGTGGGGGTTTCCCATGACGATCACGTGACCATTGGTACATGTCTAGACTTGTTGGTGTGTGTTGATGTACTGGGGTTTTTCCCCACAATGGCGGCCTAGTGGGCCATGTTCCAACATGGCCGTCTAAAAATCCGTTTTTAGACGGCCATTTTTAAAAATCCGCCATTTTTTCCAACATGGCCGTCTAAAAATCCGTGACGGCCATTGAATCCGCCATTTTTTCCAATGAGGTGACCGAAGAGTCACGGAGATTCCCGAAGATGTCACGGAGATTCCCGAAAACACCCGAATGTCACGAAAAAAACGTATAAAAGGGGGAAATTTTTAGGGGTTTGCTGCATTCTTTGGCCTATCTACGGTCGCAGAGCCATGACGGAGACCGAGCCCTATGCGGTTCGCATTTTACAGCATGCGACCGTGGTCAGTTCATTCACGGGTTACCGAGCAGTGGTTCGGTCCATGTTTGCAGATGGCGACGACAACGAGGGGCGACGCCAGATCCTGAAAGAGTTGACAGAAGCGGTCCTCCAAAGAGTGCACTCGATGGAGAGGTGTGCCATCACTCACCACTACTGGACTATGACAGCCATCCTTGATGCCCGGGCTATGGACCAAGAGCGCTCACGCCGGAACCAGCGACGGCAGGTTGGCCTAGTCATGATCTGTGCCCTATTGACCCTGGCGCTGTGGCATTGACAGTGGGACTATAAATACGAGGGTCAGACACCGTGTGTGTCATTCACCGTTCGACATTGGGTCAAGCATGTCACCGATCCTACGAGCCATCCTGCCCCTTACACCCCAGGTGGGGTTACACGTCTATGAAGATAAAGTCACCCTCGTGGAACATCGTGGAGATGTCTGTGGGTGGGGTTCGGAGTACACATCCACTACGGTTACCCTACACCGTGATGGTTGGACCAAATTTAAACGGGTGTTGTCTGGTGAGCTCGACGGAAACCTCATCCACCTTGAGAACGCCAACTACGTACACCGTGGACCTTTCTTTGCCCGTGTGGGGCGTTACCACGATCCTACGCAAAGCTTCACCCTAGACCCTGACCTGTGGACAGCCTTGGAGAAAGTGGTGCCTATTGTGGACCAGTTGTTTACACCAGACGAGCGGTCATCAGACCAGTTGGGGTGGGCTCGTGCTATTGAGCACGCACTGGCTGAACCCAATGAACAACTGTCTAGTCATGAACCAGACGACGAGGCTATAGACTATCCGGCTGAACTCAGTCAACCAATACAACGTTGGTAGAAACTTGTAATAAATAAGCGATACTCTCCGGGTCCATCATCATTGTGTCACCATGAAGCGCTGGGAGAAGGTGTTGGATAACTTATACTACAGTCCCGACAGTCCGGCTGCGTATAGTGCATTGTCGGCTCTCTATCGAGCGGCCAAACCCCAGGGGATACAACGTGCCCAAGTCAGAGATTGGTTAAGAAAACAAGACACCTATACCTTACATCGATCTGTCCGTCGCCATTTTCTACGGAACCGGGTCATCGTGGGAGGAATAGATGCCCAGTGGCAAGCGGATTTGGTCGATATGAGCGCCTTTGCCAAACACAACGATGGGAATCGATATATCTTGACGTGCATCGATATCCTATCGAAGTATGCGTGGGTGGTACCCATCCGGACGAAAACGGGGGCGAATCTCATAGCGGCGTTCAAAGACATCTTCAAGACCGGGCGCAAACCTTTGTATTTGCAAACCGACGAAGGCACGGAATTCCTCAACAGACCGTTCCAAGCCTTTCTGAAAGCCCAGAAGGTGTTTTTCTTCCATACGTACAACGAGACCAAGGCATCCGTGGTGGAAAGGTTCAACAGGACATTTAAAGGTCGCATGTATAAATATTTCACCTATAAGAATACACGGCGGTACATCGATGTTCTCCCGAAACTGGTGAGGGGTTACAATCGAGCCTATCATCGAAGTATACAGAGAGCTCCCATTACCGTGACCCAACGCAATGAAGCCCAAGTCCGGCGTGTCTTGTACCCCAGGCCATCGCAGCGAACGACGAAGGAGATGTTCAAGGTCGGGGACCCTGTACGGATCAGTAAAGTCAAGGGCAAGTTCGAGAAAAGTTACTTGCCCAACTGGAGCGATGAGCACTTCCTGATTAAACGGCGCCTACCCCGACAGCGGCGAGTCTACGAACTGGAAGATCTTCAAGGGGAACCGTTGCTAGGCACGTTTTACGAGACGGAATTACAGCCTGTCGTAAAAACACAGCAAGACTACTACACGGTGGAGCAGATTTTGAAAACGGAACGTCGACGTGGCAAACTGTTTCATTTCGTCAAATGGCAAGGCTGGCCCAGTTCCTTCAATTCCTGGGTCGCTGCCAACCAGGTGAAACGACTATAAAGCCATTCCACGTCCGACCATGAACACGGTGCAACCGTCTCTGAACACAGCGTCTTCCAAAACGCGCAAAGCGCAAGTAGGCTTTGTGGTGATAGTGCTAACCCTGCTGAGTGTGTTGTACGGAGGTGTGTTTTACGACGTAGCCTATGTCAGCACGTTACTTAACCAATTGAGAACACCAGTCATCAGTGAAACCGGTCTACAGAGAGCACCAGTCAACCCCGTATCGAGCCCAGTCACCACCACCACCACACCCCGTGTACAAGCCACGTCGAGCTCCACACCAAGCTCCACACCTACACCAAGTACACCTACTACGTCTGAAAACCCACCGGATTTCATCCCTCACAGTGAACACACAACGACGACCCACGTTGTACCCACCACCACCATCATCATCCCTGACAGTGAACAGACAACGACGACCGACGTTGTACCCACCACCACTCCAGTTCACTCGTACCAAATTTACAAGAGCGGGTTACCACGACAGCGGATACACCTCCAACCATGGACCCCCGTTGGCAGCATCCCTTCACTTGCGTCATCGCAGGACCGACGGGTTCCGGCAAAACGCACTTCGTCAGGAAGCTCCTCGAACACGCCGACAGCATGATCACTCCACCCATTGCCAGAGTCGTGTGGTGTTACGGAGAATGGCAGGAAGCGTATGTAGCAATGCCCCACATCACGTTTGCGGAAGGCCTACCCAACCTGAACGATTTGGAACCAGACACCTTGGTGGTTCTGGATGATTTCATGGCGGAGACGGACAGTCGGGTCACCCAACTCTTTACCAAAGGCAGCCACCATCGACGGCTCAGCATCATCTACATTGTGCAGAATCTGTTCAGTAAAAACAAAGAACATCGGAACATCAGCTTAAATGCTCACTACATGGTGGTCTTCAAAAACCCGAGAGATACCACTCAACTGCTGCACCTGGCGAGACAGATGTACCCTGGACGCACTGCGTTTGCATTGGAAGCCTTTAAAGATGCCACAACCCCTCAGCACGGGTATATGCTCTTCGACATGAAGCAAGCCACCCCCGACCACCTTCGACTACGCACCGGAATCTTTCCCGGAGAGACTCACCACGTGTACACGCAAAAATAATGTAAACACACCCACAGTGGCTCCCCCAGCTGGGGTGTGTGTGTTTGATGATGGGGATAATAAAAAAGAATGAATACCACAGCATGGTTGATTTTTGTCTCTGTTCTCTGAGGTAGATAAAAAGGGCAGAATTGTGGGTTCTAGCATTAGTTGTACAGGATGTCTGCGCGAGTACGGAAGCACGCCCCGACGCTCCGTGTATTGAAGACGGCCCCACCCGAGTTGGTTCGAACCATTGTACGAGGTGCAGACCCTGACCTTGTACGCTGTCTGTGCGAGATCGGACTCAATATCTTAAAAGGCAACGTTCCACTGACTCCGGCTCAGAAGACCAAGTTGGCCAAGCATAAGACAGGTCTCCGAACCTTAGTCCAGAAGCGGGTCCCACAAACACAAAAGAAAAAGGTGCTACAGAAAGGCGGCTTTCTCGGGGCCATCTTAGCACCGTTGGCCGCTTCCGTGTTGGGTCCAGTATTGGGTGGACTCTTCGGCCGACAATGAACCACACGAAAAAAATGGTCTTCGTCGAACCTCGGCTCCTTCAAAACCTCCAATCGCCCTACCCTGTCCCACCTACGGTGAAGACGATAAACACCCTCGATGGAGAGATGCAACAGATCTTACAACGACCGGGGTTAAGCGATAGTGAGAAAGTACAACGGTACAATGAGACGCTTCAGCGGTACATGACGTTCATGGACCAATACAAAACCCTCTCTACTCCAGCACCACCACCACCACCACCACCACGCGACACACCACCGACTTCAGCACCGCTCCAACAGCCGGGTGGGGTACCTTCCACAGCTCCACAGTGGGTCGAAGACGAAGTCCTGAAGAGTGTACCTGCATCGTTCAAGAAACAAGCTGGCCTGGTATTATAACGGATGAAACAGAATCCTAACATGACTTGGAATGATAAAGGCGAACTCCCGGTACAGAATCAGGTGGTCCCCGGTACCCACATGACGGATTTAGTGAATGACCTGATGCGTCAACGCAGGACGCACACGAATCCTCGAGGATGGGAGGTCTTCGCTCTAGGCTTGAAAGACATGCATGTACCACAGGAATTGGTGGGGAACCACGAGCGCTGGGCCTTTATGCAGAATGTGAGTACACCACCAGAACCTTGGGAACCGGAGTCACCCCCCAAATCACCACCACGGCGGGCACCTACGTTTTCACCCCTTTTACCACGCCACCCCCTGCAACCACCAAGAGCTAAGTCACCGCGACCATCACGACGATTAGCGCCCAAGGGCTGGGAGAAGTATTAAAACCAACAACAGCAGCAGGAAAGCTCAGTCATCATGTTTTACCTCACCCTACCCAGTAACAGCTGGGCTGATGTGTTTCCTGACAACACCTTGACCAAGTACGTGACCCAGTTACCACAACCGTTGCATTTACCTGGACGCTGGGAATGTGGACTCGTGGATATCCAATACCCTTACTCGTGGTACAACGTGCGAGCCAATGAAGTATGGTACGAGGTGACCTACGAAGGACAAGAAACTCGACTCAAACTACCCGAAGGTCAATACGATACCCCCAAGGAGTTCATGGTTGGACTGAGAAGTCTGATGCATTATAAGTCTCTACGAGACGTCACGAATACTTCAAAACCCATCAAATCTTTCCCCTTCAAAAATCATGTGGACTTCGATTACAACACACACAACGACAAGGCCAGTCTCACGCTCAGCCCCAACGTGAGTGTCGAACTCAGTCCTACCCTACAGCAAATGCTGGGTTTCAATTACCAGGGGTACGCTGGCCCCACCGGCGAGATAGGCCACATCCCGATGGACATGCGTGGTGGTATGTATGGCCTGTACGTCTACTCGGACGTGGTCGATGCACACATTGTCGGCGACAGCAACGTACCTCTACTGCGCGTCTGCCCGGTGAAAGGCAAGTATGGTGCTCAAGTCACCCACAGTTTCAGGCATATTGTGTATCTACCGGTCAGTCAGACCGATATTAGCTCCATCGTCATCGATATAAGAGACGACACCGGTCAACCGCTTGCATTCGAGCGTGGGAAAGTGGTGCTGACACTTCATTTTCGTCAAGTCCGAGCGGTTCACTTTGCATAATGAAGGTGCCTTATCAATGCCATACAGCCAGTTACGTCGATCATTACACCAAACAGGCCGGGGATAACTTTCCTGTCTTTGTGGGTACACGCATGCAACGAGGACATGGGCTGGGGAACATACTCGGCAGCATCGTCAAAACGTTCCTGCCCTTGGTGACGCATGGGGTCAAAGCGATCGGCAAACAAGCGGTGCGCAGTGGACTGCAAGTGGCCGGTGATGTCTTGGGCGGTGCGGCACCCAAAGAAGCACTGAAACGTCGCGCCAAGGAAGCAGGAGGCGTCTTGGTCACCAAAGCACAACGCACCGTAGGGAATAAAAGACCTGCACCACGGAGACCACGCACCAGTCGACGACCGATCCAGCGACGACGCACATCGAAGACCAAGGATATCTTTTCTTAAAGATGGCTTTCATCCATGCCGAGTCGTGTCCTTCTACTAACAGTGAATTTGATTTATGGACCGTCCCACCTACTCAGACCAGTGCCGAAGAGGGTCAATGGGTGGAACATCTGCCCCTTTCCAGCATTACAGCCACAGGCCCCATTGAATTCACCATCACCAACGCAGATACGACCTACCTGGATTTAGCCCATACGTACCTATATGTGAAAGCTAAAATCACCAATAAAGATGGGACAGTCCTGAAAGCAGATGCACCCGTGGGTCCAGTGAATCTCTGGCTTCATTCGCTATTCCAGCAAGTGAATATAGCCCTGAGTGATAAACTGGTGAGCGCCTCGACGAACACGTGCCCGTACCGAGCCTACATCGAAACACAGTTATCCTACGGGCGTGACGCTAAAAAGTCCTATTTGACAGCCCCGTTGTTCTACCGAGATACCCCAGGCAAGATGGAAGCGAGTCCTGATAATGACGGCTACACGGAGAGAGTGAATTTCACAGCAGAGAGTGAATCGGTCGATATGATGGGACGTCTGCATGCGGACTTATTCATGCAGGACCGATACCTCTTGAATGGAGTACCTGTCAAAATACGACTAGTGCGCGCAACGCTTGTGTTTGCCTTGATGGCCCCGAATGAGGACCTCGAGTATAACATTGTCATCCAAGAAGCAAGTCTGTTTGTACGCAAAGTGAAACCCAGCCCAGGTGTACAGTTGGGGCACATCAGAGCCTTGGAGAAAAAACCAGCCCAGTACCCGATTCGACGAGTACAGACCAAGGTGTTTTCCGTTCCTAAAGGCAATATGATTGTCAATCAAGAAAACCTGTTCCTGGGGGATTTGCTCAAGCGTTTAACCCTAGCCTGTGTGGAGAACGTCAGTTATAATGGGACTCTCTCGAGGAATCCGTTCAACCTAAAAGCGTTCAACATCAATTTCGTGGCCCTGCATGTGGATGGCCAACACGTACCGACACGGCCTTTACAACCTAATTTCGGAACGGACAATTACATCCGGAGCTATCTGAACCTCTTCACAGCAACCGGCCAAATCAACCAAGACGAGGGAAATATGATCAGTCGAGACGATTTCGGCAAAGGATACACATTGTTCTGTTTCGATCTGACCCCCACCTTAGACAACGATCATCAACTGAGTCTCGTCAAGAAAGGCAACTTACGCTTGGAACTGCATTTCGGGACACCTTTACCGAAAACCATCAATGTGATCTGCTACGCTGAGTTTGACAATATTATTCAAGTGGACAAGGCGCGCAACGTCCTGTGTGATTACGCCACCTAACATGGATACAGACCAGATAAGCAACGTGCTGGAGACTGACCC
>JAVTVY010014377.1:0-67723 GCA_036873755.1 Hanleya hanleyi
AATATGTGGACCCTTATAAAAGTAGCTCAACATGAAAAGAACCAATTTACCTGCAATTAAAACACACTTGTGACGTCACTATATTGTCCCGACGCTCCATTATTTTTAAGGAATGGAGAGTTGCTCGAACATTGCTTTCTACGGAATGGAGAGTTAAGGTAGCTAGAGCCTAGTATCAGTTTCAAGAGAAACACACGCAACAGAATATCCAGTACATTTACTAATGTTGTGATAACGCATATATATGACCAAGATTAGTAAGCTATGAGGGAATTAGTGCAACATGATCGAGTCCTACGACTCGTGTTTCTCTATGATAGTATGCTTGTAAAACGTTAATATACATGGCAGATCAATAGGCCACTTTAGTGATGGGATGAGTGATTTGCATATTACGAGTTGAGAAATCAAACGCGTCTTCTGCGGTGCCCTACTGAAAGGGCTGAAACCTGTTGACAGTTTGTACCACTTCTGTCCTGTGATGCAATGTACATTCATGAACAATTGAATGACCGGTTGGCATCATAACACAGTAGAATTACCCCTATCACCTCCCTCATGTAACACGACATCAATTTAATTGTACACACGAGTTCCCTGAACTGGAACAGCCGGAAGAGCAAACTTCAATTTGGTGGGCCGGCTTACATATAGGACTTCTGTAGCCACGAAGTCCTATAGTTACATGAAAAAATGAGAGCAAAGTAGAGTGGTGCAATCTTTCAACATTTAATAGTCACCTTCACCGAAATAATAAGGCATGGTACCCGCACACGTTCACAGAAATAATTAAAAAAATAATCTCGAAATAGCTTTTTCGCGGTAGATAATTCACAATCACACAGAGATGCAATATTAGTTCTACAGTTACTCCATGTGATTTGAGTGCAACAGGTCAGAGCAAAGGACCAACTGGGATATATATCCCACTTGTGATATTAAATCCAAGTTTCAATATTGAAATATAACCTAGTAATTGGGATATTGACCTATTTTATACTAAACGGCAATGACGAATTTCAGCAACTAAACTACAAAAAAGATATAATATACTCCACAAAACTCACTGCAAATGCGATCGTATAATTTTGTCGATTTTTTCTCGCTGAAATTATTTAGTGTGATATTGCAATTACGTGCATTATTTGTTCGTGTTGTTGTTGCAATGTACATCCCATCTGTCACCACTATGTGAAAATATGCCAGCTTAAAATATGGAAGTATAACAAAAATATATCCAAAGTGGGATATGATATCCCAGTTGAGATTTTTATCCCAGTTAGTCCTTTTCCCTGACCTGTTCAGCGTGAAATAGTCTATAGCATCAGGAATCCAATCTGCGAAATACACCACAGTGATCGGTTCGCGACACAAAGTAATCAATTCGCGACATAGTAATCCAATATGCGACAACATTAATTTTGCGACAGAGTGAATAAGTAATCCAATATGCGACACAGCAATCGGTTTGCGACACACGAAATAGTTATCCAATATGCGACACAGTCAGCTTGCGACAGAGTGAGTAGTAAACCAGTATGCGAAACAGCAATCCGTTCGCAACACAGGAAATAGTTATCCAATATACGATACCATCAGTTCGCGACACCGATATCAGTTTGCGACAGAGTAATCAATTTGCGACACACGGCAATCAGTAATTCAATCTGCGACGGTATGTATCCAATCTGCGACACAGTAATCAGTTTGCGCACTAGGCAATCAGTAATTCAATCTGCGACAGTATGTATCCAATCTGCGACACACAGTATTCAGTTTGCGACAGAGTAGACAGTCACTTTGCGACAGAATAACCAGTAGTCATTTTGCGGCAGGCTATAAGTTTGCGACACATGGGAATCAGTTATTCAATCTGCGACAGTATGTTTCCAATCTTTTCCAGCCTCTCACAGTAAGCTGGTAATCAGATAACCAAACTGCGACAGTCACGGCGGAAGTTAGAAATCTCGAGTGAGGATGACAGTCTTCAGTAAGACTGACACAGTTAGTGGTATGATGGTATGCGTATAGTAAATCATTTACCTGAACTTTGGTGATGATCTTGTACAAGTGAATCCAATGTTATGAATAGCCACATTCAGAGATCACAAATGTGGCAAACAACACAGTGTATTTAGTCCATCTGTTTACCACCGATATAAAAGTAAAATCCACTCCCGGTGTCAAAATTCACTTCAGTCTCTCTCTCTAGACACACCACACATCCGTTCAGCACTGCTGATTTACTAAAAACTTTCCCATCAATGCTGTGATTGGTTTTATAAGTGTCGAGAGGCATGACTAATCAAGGTCGAATCACACCAGGTCGGAAACGACTAATCTATCGACCTTCAACCACAAACAGTTCGAGTTACTGTCATATGTACAATGTCCTGCATGTAAGACCAAGCGCACCAGGCAGAATCAGCGAGCGTAATTCAGAGTTTATCATTTACAATGTTAACTTCATGTCGTCTCAAATGGCACATTATCGTGACATCATCGTCACGACAACTTCCAGCCTTGTACCCCATGTACTGCTTTGACAGTTAAATTAGTGTCGGCGTTAAAACCATGGCATTTGTGAATGTTTGTGTATTAAGTAGCGGAATGTCCGAGTAACTCTCCATTCCTTGAAAACAATGGGCCTCGGCCCCATTATTTTTAAGGAATGGAGAGTTACTCGGACATTCCCCTCTACATAAAGCAAGGAATACTATACTCAAGTAGGAGTTTATAAATCTAACTTCTATTTCTGAATTGTTCACAGTAAGCTCTGTATGGTGCTTGAAACATATACGATTCTGAATCAGGCTATATAAAGGTGAAATATCTGTTGAGCATTCAAACTGTGGTAATATACCGCATTCGCAAGATGGTTTGATTTGCAACTCATGCCGACATAGAACTGGATGTCCGATTGATACTACGACACACCAAGCCCTATTAGCCATGGAGGTACGTCAGGCGGTGGCAAGTCTTCAAAGTAATAACATTGCCAATAGACGGTGTACTATTTGCAAGTGCAGTAGGGGTAGATTTGTGGTGATACCAGACTTGGCTCGATTGGACTTTTTTTTGTGGCACGGTGCGTTGGTTCCCGTCGGTTGTAGATCTTGCTCCAAACATCTTAATGGAAAATAAAATAGGCGAATCGGTGGATGTAATGACACGGCGTCGACATTTCACAGACCTGGATGCTGATGAACTCTCGACATTACTGGACAGGACGAGGAATCAAGTTGGTAGAAGTAGGAAGCGGAAGATCGACTTCGAAGATGTTGCATTATTGTCGGATGATATTATGTTTTCAGTGATATTCGTGGTACACGTCGTGATATAATATATATATATATAGCTGGTGCAAATATTATCACTATCAACATGTAACGATCTGCCATCGACGAAGTCACTTTTTCTTAGATTAATTAAGTTTCAATATTTCTTGGCAGATTAATGTGAAACGCTGACTAAGGACAGTGTGGCCTTACTCATGCGACAGCGCTTGTAAGATATTTGGCAGTCCATCCAATCTCACTGAAGTCACGTGATTTGTAATGGTCGGACTTGTAAAAGTTGAAACAAGAGCCCAAGGGGCTTCAATATACGCCCGTATATCTGAAATTACATTGGTCCAAATTTCAAGCTTGTTTAATAGCCTTGATTCCAATTGGTAGCTAGCAATCCAGAGAAAGGTCTACAATTTTGTGCTTCTGAGAATGTAACATATATCCCATCTAAACTTGAATGATAAACTAAAATGAGCTTAAATCTTGGAAACTAGTTGACCTTGGAGCAAGAACCGAGAGCTCACATATCCCACACTGAAATCGACAATAGTTTTCCTGCAAATGGAGGTCTTTCAGAAGAGAGAATTTTTCATGAAGGAAGAAGAAAGTGATGAAGTAAAGCTTTGTTCTTGAGTTGATAAACAGGTATGAAGTTCATAAAGGGCCCCTCTCCCTGTTAAATTAGTAAATGTATGGTTTATATTTCACAACAGTTTAACTAAATGTAGCTGTTTCAAACACAGGAGACAACTCCACAGGACAAATGCCATATACATATAGGGGAGAGAACTCTGAATATTCCAACCTAACACATAGTCAGCTAAACTTGATTCAGTTTTGGGGGACTGTGACCTTGACCTTTGACAAATTGATGTATGGCTCCTCTTCGCCATGCCACTAAGGTATTTGATACCATTCCATACCTTGAAACTAGAGATATCGCATGGACAACAAATGGTGATGGATGAATGGACAGAACGCAACATCGCATTACATGACCTCGTCTTCGACAGACATATGGAAATGTGACTATGATTTCCTGATTTTGGGCTCACAGTGACCTTGACCGTTGACCTATGTTTTGGTACACGACCCATCGTCTTCTGTCAATGTATCAATGGACACACAAAAAATCATGAGTTTTATGAATTTCATGATTTTAGGGGCCACAGTGACCTTGACCTACATTTTGGTATGTGATACATCATGTCCCCCTAATGTATCTACTGACACAAGGAATGTTATTTTTAATAACTTCCTGATTTGGGGGTCACAGTGACCTTTGACCTTGACTTAATTTTTGGTATGGGACACTTCATTTCCCCCTATTGAATCAACTCACCAAAAATTTGTATTTTTTTATGATTTCCTGATTTTTAGGTCACACTGACCTTTGACCGTGATTCTAGTGTCCGTGATCTTGACTATTGACCTGGAGCTAATTTTGATACATGACAAAATGCCTACCCGTAATTTCTCAATGGATTAAAAAAATCACGATTTTTTTTAGATTTGGGGTCACAGTGACCTTGACCTTTGACCTTGACCTACATTTTGATATGTGACACATTGTGTCCCCCTAATGTATCTAATGACACAAAAAATGTTATTTTTAATAATTTCCTGATTTTTGGGACACAGTGACCTTTGACCTTTGATCTTGACCTATATTTTGGTATGCAACACTTTATTTCCCCCTATTGAATGCAATCACAAAAATTAGAAATTTTTAATGATTTCCTGATTTTTCAGTCCCACTGACCTTTGACCTCTGACCTCGACCTACATTTGGTATGCAACACATCGTTCCTCCCTAGGGCATCCAGTCACCATAAATTAGAACTGTAGATAGAAAAGTGTCAATGATCAATGATTTCCTGATTTTAGGCAACAGTGACCTTTGACCTCAGACCTCGACCTCAATTTTCGTACGCGACACATCGTCTCCACCTAGCGTATCCACTCACAAAAAATTGCATCTGTGGATAGGAAAAATTCACAGATATAGACCGGACACGAACACTTCAGTAATTTCCTGCTTTTTAGGCCAGTGACCTTTGACCTCTGACCTTGACCTTCATTTTGGTACGCGACACATCGTCTTCCCGTAGGGTATCCACTCACCAAAAATTAGAACTGTAGATAGAAAACTGTCCGAGGTATAGACCGGACACGAGGGACGGACAGACGGACGGACGGACAGACGGACGGAAACCGCCATCACATAATACGTCCGCTTTTGGCGGGCGTATAAAAAGGGGGCCAAAAGACCGCAATAGAGTGCGATGTCCTTTTCAGATATACGACAAAACAAACCCAAATCAGAGCAGGTAACCACAACGAATTTTACATCTGAATTCTCTTGAATAGCTAACAATGAACAATTAACTTCAGAGAAACTCACCTGTACGCCTTAACGTATTGCTTGATATTGCCCCCCCCCCCCCGTCACACACACACACACACACTTAGATCTTAGTACACTGTCACTACTGCGAATAACTTGTTAACTGTATGGACATATGTGTCCGAAATCAATATTATCATTGTTATTAATAAACAAAACACATTCTCCATTAATATACCTTTAAACAGGGGACAGATTTCAAAGACGTGTAGTGGACTCCTCTGAAAATACTGGCCCAGAGCTGTCTCCATGAAAAACAGCGGGATTCCGCAGATCACGGCGAACAACAGATACGGAATCAAGAAGGCACCTGGAAAAAGATTCAGTATTCGATTCAGTATGTTCAGTATATTCTGTATTCGATTCAGTATGTTCAGTATATTCAGTATTTTCAGTATTCGATTCAGTATGTTCAGTATATTCAGTATTCGATTCAGTATGTTCAGTATATTCTGTATTCGATTCAGTATGTTCAGTATATTCAGTATATTCTGTATTCGATTCAGTATGTTCAGTATATTCATTATATTCAGTATTCGATTCAGTATGTTCAGTATATTCTGTATTCGATTCAGTATGCTCAGTATATTCAGTATTCGATTCAGTATGTTCAGTATATTCAGTGTTCAGTATATTCAGTATGTTCAGTTTATTCAGTATATTCAGTGTTCAGTATATTCAGTATGTTCAGTTTATTCAGTATATTCAGTGTGTTCAGTATATATCTTTCCACTACGCGGACAATATACGGTATTTTCAGTCTATTCAGAACTTTCCCGTTGTGCTCCGAAGCGAAGAAAGAATGGAGAGCTGATACTTATTGATTTTGCAGTTTATCGTATTGGAGTCATTTGGGTCTATTTGCATAATCCGCTGAGCAGATCGAGGATCATGGGTAAAACAGAAAATGGCGATCATGTATGGGTACCAGAACAGTGGTGTTTTCGACTGTTTTTCTCACTGTAAATTATTCTATCGTATTATATCAACTAGAGTCAGACCTCAGTTTTCCCCACTCTCAACAGTATCCATTATCATTTGTACAGTATAGTCATACAACAGTTCCTCTTTTAAACGCTATACATATAAAAGGCTTCGGCGCAATTAACCGATCCCATAAACGTGTAAACTCTCAAAATTTAATTGATCATTGTAATTTGCCGTTTAATTTACGAGAAATCGCAGAGAACGTGTCTCCAGCGACCTAGGACCTCCGAGCTAGACCCTCGCTTTGGATCCTCGCCTGAAGTGCTCTGATAGTCGATTTGCCCCCCTCCTCCACTGGGAATCATCTTCCGTGTTCGCGAACAATATACAATATATATAAAAGTAAGCAATGTGAGAATGTTCAGGGTTCTTAACACACTTAAGTCTACTACAACGATTATTGATAAAAAGCTTTCCAGAATTACTGCACAGCTGTCTCTGATTATTTACCAGATCCTTATGGAAGATGAGTTGCATTCATTTGGTCTGTAGCTTGGAGTTAAGTTATGAGGTGAAAGTAGGTTTATGGCTGTTAACGAGATATCTCTTCAAGGATGATATACATAGCCAGATTGACCTAATTCCTGACACATATTCAGCATGCGCAGCTAGTAAAGAAAAAGAAAGTTCGCCACAGATTCCCAGGGCGGATATATTCCTGCGGTCGAGTTATATAGTAAAAGTGGATTAATGCTGTCTACGGAATATGTTTTGAAGGATTATAGCCGCCTTCATCAATTAAACCAAATATATATTTGTTCGCTCACCAGAAGCCTATTGAAGATGACCGGCCTTGACCTACTTTTTTCAAATTCAGATTATAGGATAAGCAGTTCAATGCTGTAGTACGATAGGGCTTGAAGGATTATTGTAGTCCATTGACATTCACACCACAGGAAGTTGAGTGACGTTAATTCTAAGAAACATCACTCGACTGCATACAAATGTCCAAAGACGAGGAGTTCTGAGCTCATTCATTTATTGTACTCCATTAGTGATCACGTAACAACAACCGAGATTTATGATGCTGATGATTACCCATGTGATGTAAACACATAAAACTGAAATATGCAGTGAAAAGATCTATTATATATCCTAATGGATTTTGAAATGGGTTTACTGTATTATGCATTTCTTTCCTTGTAAGTGTCTGTCCTTGGGCCGATAGTGCGGTTTCCTCTAGAGGAACTCGCCATGTGCTCTCCGCAACTTCAGCTGAATACGTCATTATAGCTAGGAGTGCGGGAAAGTGACTTACAGAAGATAATACGAATCTGCGCATCTGAAAACCCCTCGGCTCTGGGCGCCAGTCATATTGTATTCAATTTGAACAAAGATGTCAGGAACACCAAGCAGTCAAGATACAATTGAATATACAGATTATCAAAAATTTTGCAATTAGAAATGGCCCCTAAGGTTTCCATCCAATCAGAGAAACCGGTATTCGTTACATAAATCTCCTGATGCATCGATGATTTATACCAAATTTTACATTGAGCATTTGAACAGTATCAGAGATAGACATCATTAATGATTTTGCATAAATTAAAGATGGCCGCCCATCCTTCCCACCACTCAGAGTAACTGATGTGGTTATTCATTAATACAAGTCTTCATACATCGATGCTGTAAACCAAGTTTCGTATAGAACACTCAAATGGTATCAGAGATATACATCATTAAAGATTTTGCATAAATTAAAGATGGCCACCAATGTTTCCACCTAATCAGAGAAACCAGAACTGTCATTTATCGTAAGTCTCTTGATGCATCGATGATGTATACCAAATTTTACATCGAGCACTTCAACGGTATCAGAGATAGAAATCATTAATGATTTTGCATAAATTAAAGATGGCCGCCAAGGTTTTCGGTTAATCAGGTCCCGATTCAAAGTATCTGAATGTATCGATGATGTATACCAACTTTCATATTGAACAGTTGAATGGTTTCTGAGATATGGATCATTATTCATTTTGCATAAAATTAAAGAAGGCCGCCAATGTTTCCACCCAATCAGGTCCCAATTCAATAGGCTTCTGGTCCTTGACTAGGTAAATAAGCATACCAAATTTGAAATTCATCAGTGGAACCGTTTTCCGGCTATCTCGCTCACGTACGGACGTACGGACATACGGACGTACGGGCAGACGGACGTACAAGATGACGACAATAACCCATGGCCAAAATTGACCGAGGGGTAAAAACGGCATTTAGCGATCACTGGGACAGGGAACATGAAAGGAATATTTACACACCGTAACATGTGCATTGGAAGATTTCCACGATGGTATCCGAGACAGATTCCACAGAGAGGATTAAAATAAAAATTTCCCGTCCGAAGGACGGGTTTCACGATAGTTGTGAATAACGATGCGAAATATCGAAGTAACAATACTATGTCTATGCGATGTGTTGCTAAATGCGCCGATGGTTTGGCGAAAAAAAAACGGAGAGGGAAAATGCTGGATAAACAACATGTAAGTGTTGCACAGATGCAGGAACCGGACCATCTTTCAACCGGACCATCTTTCAAATTATTTAGAGAGAACAAGCGAAGGTGAGATAGATACTTATAATGAGAGGAAAGCTGGGATACGCTATTTATGTCAACATCGCATTGATTCTGAGAGTGAGGGTGGGATAGGCTATCAATGTCAACATGGCATTGATTCTGAGAGGGAAACTGGGATAGGCTATCTATGTCAACATGGCATTGATTCTGAGAAGGAGGCTGGGATAGGCTATCTATGTCAACATGGCATTGATTCTGAGAGTGAGGCTGGGATAGGCTATCAATGTCAACATGGCATTGATTCTGAGAGGGAAGCTGGGATAGGCTATCAACGTCAACATGGCATTGATTCTGAGAGGGAAGCTGGGATAGGCTATCAATGTCAACATGGCATTGATTCTGAGAGGGAAGCTGGGATAGGCTATCAATGTCAACATGGCATTGATTCTGAGAGGGAAGCTGAGATAGGCCATCAATGTCAACACGACAGTGATTCTGAGAGGGAAGCTGGGATAGGCTATCAATGTCAACATGGCATTGATTCTGAGAGGGAAGCTGGGATAGGCTATCAATGTCAACACGACAGTATCTGAGGAAGCTGGGATAGGCTGTCTATGTCAACATGGCATTGATTCTGAGAGGGAAGCTGGGATAGGCCATCAATGTCAACACGACAGTGATATTGAGGGGGAAGCTGGGATAGTCTGTCTATGTCAACATGGCATTGATTCTGAGAGTGAGGCTGGGATAGGCTATCTATGTCAACATGGCATTGATTCTGAGAGGGAAACTGGAATAGGCCATCAATGTCAACACGACAGTGATACTGAGAGGGAGGCTGGGCTAGGCCATCAATGTCAACATGGCATTGATTCTGAGAGTGAGGCTGGGATAGGCTATCTATGTCAACATGGCATTGATTCTGAGAGGGAAGCTGGGATAGGCTATCTATGTCAACATGGCATTGATTCTGAGAGTGAGGCTGGGATAGGCTATCTATGTCAACAGGGCATTGATTCTGAGAGTGAGGCTGGGATAGGCTAAGCTGGGATAGGCTATCAATGTCAACACGACAGTGAATCTGAGAGGAAAGCTGGGATAGGCTATCTATGTCAACAGGGCATTGATTCTGAGAGTGAGGCTGGGATAGGCTATCAATGTCAACACGACAGTGAATCTGAGAGGAAAGCTGGGATAGGCTATCTATGTCAACAGGGCATTGACTCTGAGAGTGAGGCTGGGATAGGCTAAGCTGGGATAGGCTATCAATGTCAACACGACAGTGATACTGAGAGGAAAGCTGGGATAGGCTATCTATGTCAACAGGGCATTGATTCTGAGAGTGAGGCTGGGATAGGCTAAGCTGGGATAGGCTATCTATGTCAACACGACAGTGATTCTGAGAGTGAGGCTGGGATAGACTATCTATGTCAACAGGGCATTGATTCTGAGAGTGAGGCTGGGATAGGCTAAGCTGGGATAGGCTATCAATGTCAACACGACAGTGATTCTGAGAGTGAGGCTGGGATAGGCTATCTATGTCAACATGGCATTGATTCTGAGAGTGAGGCTGGGATAGGCTATCTATGTCAACATGGCATTGATTCTGAGAGTGAGGCTGGGGTAGGCTATCAATGTCAACATGGCATTGATTCTGAGAGTGAGGCAGAGATAGGCTATCTATGTCAACATGGCATTGATTCTGAGAGTGAGGCAGGGATAGGCTATCAATGTCAAGATAACACTGAAACTAAGAGGGAAGCTGGGATAGGCTATCTATGTCAACATGGCATTGATTCTGAGAGTGAGGCTGGGATAGGCTATCTATGTCAACATGCCATTGATTCTGAGAGTGATGCTGGGATAGGCTATCTATGTCAACATGGCATTGATTCTGAGAGTGAGGCTGGGATAGGCTATCTATGTCAATATGGCATTGATTCTGAGAGTGAGGCTGGGATAGGCTATCTATGTCAACATGGCATTGATTCTGATAGTGAGGCTGGGATAGGCTAAGCTGGGATAGGCTATCAATGTCAACATGGCATTGATTCTGAGAGTGAGGCTGGGATAGGCTATCTATGTCAACATGGCATTGATTCTGAGAGTGAGGCTGGGATAGGCTATCAATGTCAACATGGCATTGATTCTGAGAGTGAGGCTGGGATAGGCTATCAATGTCAACATGGCATTGATTCTGAGAGTGAGGCTGGGATAGACTATGAAGGTCAACATGGCATTGATTCTAAGAGTGAGGCTGGGATAGACTATGAAGGTCAACATGGCACTGAATATGAGGGGACTGGGATAGGCTATCAGTGTCAAGATGACATTAATACTGATATTAATATTTTTGTTGTTGTTGTTTGTTTTTCTGCGTGTTTTTTGACATGCATTAGAACATTTATGTCTAAGATGTAAGGTGGACCAATTATCACACTGCGAACTATGATCCGTTGATGCAGACAAGATCAGAGATGAAAAAACTGTCTAAACTAGAATGTCCTAGTCAAACTGACTTCAACATCCCATTATGGATTTAAACAGAATCAATTTCATTGAGTGATTCTCGCGAGATGAAGCGCATACCTGGTAGATCAAGAACCCCCTTTCAGAATATATTTGGGTGAGATTGTCAAACAGAACACTCGGTATATGTATCATTTCTATCATACAGGAGACCTGCCGATCGTAATTTTCACCGTGGTGCGTGCTTGATTGATGAAGTTATTCTAAGCGTATCAATTTTGTAATTTGGGAGGTCAAGTAAAAATAACAAATTCATAACCATCACGGTACAATACGGAATATTTCCCTATATATGTGACGTTAGTAAAGCCAGGAATTAATTTCTTTAATTCTGGACAATAAGATGAGTTTCGTGCAGGAAAAATACCAAAGTTTTATATTGTAAACGCTCAGAGTCAAATGTGGCGCACAACAGTGTCGACTGACGTTTGAAATTGTTTCTCTCTTTTTTTTTTTTTTTTTTTTTTTTTTGCTGTTTTTTAATATACCGGTATCTAAATTATGACACCTTTGACCAAAACGAATCCATTGTTTTTTAGGTTAGCATATCATTATCTGCCGTGATATTTCATCGAAGTATTGTTTTGGTTCAAGATGTCGAATTTTAGATGTATGTCAACAAAATATATGCTAAAATGCATACGAACAAACCAAAAACAGACGAAAGTCCAGTTTTAAACGTTAGTCGACGCTGTTTCAGGTATGACTGTGAGCGTTAACAATATATTCCTACGAAGTAGGATCTCATTTGCAAATTGTCTGGTAATGAGTGAGTCAGTCAGTGAGTGAGTCAGTTCATCCGAATCCTTTCTCCGGCAAAATAAGGAGAACCTTGATTTTTGGCATGAACGTGCATTATGGGACTGTTACCAGCAAGTACTGAGCTGATGACCTATAATCCTCGAAATTGGCAAAAACATGTCCTAATGCCTCCTAAGACTATGGAAATGCACTTAATTAGGTCAATGTCAGTGTGACCTGACCTAATTGAGTAAAAGTCAATGTGGCCTAATTTCTGACCCAATTTCTGACATAACTAGGCGACCTAGAAACCTCGAAATTGCCAAAATATGTGTCTTATTAATTGGTTCAATCAAAGACCGGGAAATCTAATGGTCAGTCTTATGTCAAGGTACGCATTTAAATCATATCAAATCTTATTTCGTATGTCCTGTGACGCTAGTCACACTGCCATGTATATCTTATCTGTACGAAACACGAGTTTTTGTGCAGAATTAAAAAAATAGTATTTTTTTTGACTTAACACTGCTAAGTGTGTTTTTAGTATGTTACGATAATTATACTCATTTTCAATCTCAAGCGTATACCCAAGAGTTTCTCTTAGCGCCAGAAGTAGATGCCAAACTATTTTCTTAGTTGCGTGAATTGTAGTACAATTTATTTTCTGCCGGGGGGTACATCTGTTACTGTAGCATTCTCCAAACTGTAATCATTTAAATTTATTATACATCATATTTGTGCAATACTGTCATTTATTCTATATTATTTAGTATTTAGTAGACACTTTTGCCCTGTTAAATGTTGAATCCACATCTGTTTAACTGTCTCGTGAGAACAAGTCAAGACTGGAGTCATCGTTAATTATAACGTTCTGGTTGACCGGCAACTGACCCAGCGTTCATTCTACCAGACTTGTTAATTATACAGTTTTTCGCTTTACCGCTTTCTGAAGTGATAGGCAGTTCGCTGTGTGTTAGACATCTGTCTTTCCAACCTCCCCACAGCGCATGCTCCATTTCGCAGGCTCCATTACCATCCCTGCCATCAATAGCAGAAGTTGACCTCTACTACGTTGATATGACGTATAGGAGAAACCAACCAACGCACGGTTTAGTTTGAATCCAGCCGAACAACTCCTTTAGTGTTGCACATGAGCGAACTACTTTTCATATGCTCTGTCCAGATAAACAGGGAAAATTATCTCCAGATAATTCTTTTTAACGCTAGGTCAACAGAGGTATTACGCAGACTTGAAAAGTAATCGAAATGTTCGGTATACATCTATTTTACTATATATGATGTCACTTCCGGCGATGTGCGCTATGTGTTATGTGTTATTTGACCCCCAGCGAGGTGGTTGCTGTCTTTCTTCTATATTGTTTTAGTGTTACGATATGGAGGACACTTTAGACTGGACTGCCAACTGGTAACCTCTGGGGGTTCTTTACCTCTGGTGTTAGGTATACGAACGTTGAAAGACGATGCCGAACGGCGGCAAATACTGAGATATTTGTAGTGATGGATTCTGGCGTGCCAGTGTTCATCGTCGTACGCTGTCGCACCTATGTCTGTCAACTGATGCATCGTTTTATTCAGTGGGGAATTAGATTATATTAACCGTATCTGCATGGCTTGGGCTATTTTGAACCTGTCCAGGCGTCTCCCCATCCCCTCCCCATCAATTCTTTTTCTTGTCCCTTCAGCTACTAAAATAAAACTTTCCAGACTACCTTCTTGTGTCAAACTCTACCAGAAAATGTAGGAAAAAAATCCAAGATGGCCACTTTCACGACGTCGCAGTGACGTTATTTTCAAAAACGGGACTTTTTGTCGATTTTTCAGTGAGATTTTTCTATTTTTCTATTTTTGGAATTTGTTCGGAAAACATGCATGATAATTAGTAAATAATAATCCTGTGTGAAATAAAATAGTTTTTGTCCATTTTCCTCGCGAAAAACCTGGAATTTTGCAGAAAATATCGAAAAGATCACATTTGTGGTTCACCACATGATCGCCATTTTGAATTTAACCATGATCCTCTGCCCGGGGGTTATGCAAATAGGCTCAAAAGAACCCCAATATGACAAACTAAAAAGTCACGGAGTGACAGCTCTAATTTTTGTCGCTTCGGAGATAGAGATGTTTGGTTGGGGGTGGGGGCGGGCATAATCCCCCCAAGCCTGGTAGGGTTAACTTGGAAAATTATCAAACTACCTTGACTCCCGCAAAGCATTTAACAATTTTGTTCTACCCAAGACGAAAACAGAAACAAATACATGAAGTATTACCTCCACCGTTCCTCATGACCAAATATGGAAATCGGTACAGACTTCCCATCCCAACGGCATACCCGACAGCCGACAAAATAAACTCCAGAGGCCGTTTCCAGTGTCCTCTTTTATCGCCGCCATTTCCATCGTGTTCACGCTTTCTGGCACAAACCATAGTCCTGGGGTACGTCAACCTGATGAGGGTACGGTAAATTAAAATACGATAATTATTATCAGTGTAACAATATTACAGATGAAACTCTTTTGTTTATTTGCATATGCATAGTTCAAATGATAATTACTCCAGAACATATTAAGTAATATTGCAATTTCAAATAACTAAAACATAGGTATACTCAAGGAAAGACGGTGCAATTCGACGGTGGAACATGTTTTGATTTCAGATTTAAAACTGGCACTATTATATTTTTACATCAGCTTTAGCTCGCGATGTGAAATCATCCGGACGCATGGCACGAACATACGTAGACACTTCTGCACGTAGCCATGCGGTAACAATTGCTATATGCGTGTATGTGATCGAAATGGTCAAAGCCGATTGGTCCGTGGACATCCCTGTAGGGACTATCACAAGCCTTGAACGAAGACACACCTCCACAGTATTGGAAGGAAATTATCGCGTGGAGGGCCTCGAAGTGTGCCCATAACAATTTTTTTTTTGTGAATTGGAGCCGATTTTATTTCTTTTAAATATGTTAGGCCGTTTGTAATATCATTGTTCTTAAGAAAAACAAAGAAGCCTACAGAATTAGAGTGAGAAATAAAATAGCTAATTCAAACAACTTCGGTTTGGTCTCACGCAGAATCCCACAGTCTTGCGCCTCGTGTACCGGTACTCAAGTGAAACTGACATGTCTGGTGTATGGGATTCCCCGGTCAAAATATTTCATTGGTTCGTTTGAATGGAGCGGACATGTGACTTAATGATTGGGGAAGCTGACATTGGGTGAAAAACACGGCGAAAAAAGTCAATGAGCTAAGGGTAATTATGTAATGTAATGGAAAATTCCCTCAGCTCGGTAGGATTGGGAAGTCCTATGGAATGCATATTCTTCTTCTCCTCCTGCCAACTATCGTTTTTTGTTTTTGTTTTTTTTTTAATTTATTTCTCCCCCGCCTTTTTTCCAACTAATTGATCGATTCCTTTCAAATCACTCCAGGGTAACTACGGGGCCATGCAGAGGTGGCATTCCAAAACTGAGGTCAAAGTTCAAGCCCACTCTGGCCTAAAAATAAGAAATTATTGAAAATCGTATTTTTTATTGTAAGACGTTATGAGAGAAAAACGATGTATCCCAAATATTTAGGTCAAAGGTCGAATTGCCCACAAAATCAGGCAATCATCAAAGATCAAATTATATTTTAGTGAATACGGTAGTGAGAGACGATACGGCAGGAACTGAAATTGTCAAAGGTCAAACAGGTCAACGGTTAAGATCACGGAGGCCCCAAAGACGACTGCCTCCGATATTACTCCAGTCCGTGTGTGGGGGTATAATTGGTCCCCCGTAGTTAGAGTGTTGGTTTTTTATACCACTAATACATTATTTCTGGAAAGCTCCTTCCATGATATGTTAGGTTTGCGAAATACGCAATGGCATGGACCCGGGCTAATTTGAGCTCGAAGTCTTGGCATGCTTGGAGATGTAAGACCAACCTAACAATGGAATAAGAAAGAATATGTGATGGTTACCCGAGAATAACTCCCTCGGACACTGGCGTGTGTATATCTATTGTCCAGGCCGGGTCAGCTGCCCTTTATGAGGTCAAATGCACAGTCGACTCTGTGCTATTTTGGTACGTTCTATTTTTAAATGAACATGTTTCCTCGACAGTAACGTTTTTGTAGGCCAGTCGTACAGAATTATTCGTTTCGGTCGAAATTCCATTTTTATCCCATTTTCAAACAATACAAAAGGATTAGTTATTACTCAATGTATCATATATCAACCGTCTTTTAGTTAAATAATTTGCGATTATGTGAAATTATTGCTGTTTCAAAAGTAACTTCTTTTAACGAGCTACGTCATTGTAATGTTGCAAATCGAACTTGCCGTAGAATATCTGGTAGTATGACACAACGGGAACTTGACCCCGCCTCGGGCTGGTCATCATCGGCTATGGCTGTAGGCGCTTCGATGGTCTCATCGTTCGCAGATTTCATATCTACATAGTATATATCCCTACATTGAGGGCATAATAGTCCCTCAGTGTTGACTTGAAAGTCACTCTTGCGTTTTACTCACTCTGTGAACCAGATATTTTTTCTGGTCTGGCCTGAACGCGTATTCTTGTGACAACACTCACACTTCGACTTGTTGAATGGTACATTACTGTTCATAGTGAGAACTATAATGATTCTTAAATATAACGAGAACAGTTCAGGAAAATACACATGAAGTTTCCCTCGTTTTTTATACATGGGAAGTATTGCTGACCCATGAAACTAAACCAATTCAGTCACGGTGACTTGGACATGTTATGAGTGTGCTGCAATAAGGGTCGAGTTGTAGTAGTGAATGCAAAAATGTGTATACACAGTTATATCTATATTTTATTAACTGAATATCACTGAAGATTGTTTCACATAACATAAATAAATCCAAACGATATATATTAGAAAAAAAGATTATGAAAATAGGAAGAAAATTTTTCTGATCCAAATGTGAATCGAACTCATAGCTAAACAAACTGGTCACCACACTGTTTTTGAAAGCCAGGAGCCTAACAACTGGACTACGACGATGTCTACTTGAAAAGGATTTTTTACTTGCTCACATAACGTTTCTGGTAGAATACAAGTGAAGCATTTGCACAATTTTTAATTTTGATGAAATATGACACCTCAAACCAGAATGATATTTCAACCGATTGTAACACAAACCATTGTGATAATAAATACACACAAATTGTTTTGTTTTGAGGTGTCATATTTTATATATGAAGGGAAATCCCTTCAGAAAATGTCCCTAAAATGTCGAAAGAGCACATTCGACCGTTTTCAAACTTGAATAAATCCAGTTTAGGGCAATTGACAATCACCATTTCGCATGATATGAAACTTCAGCATTTTTACAGCACATAACAATAACTTTCACCCGTTTCACTTTCAAACGAAAATTATGTTCACTACCGTCACGTCCGAGGGAGTTATTCTCGGGTAACCATCACACATTCTTTCCCATGAGCACTCAGTCATGTGAAAAACATTCTCCCAACGTCAGAGTTTGTTACCTCCAAACCGTCGGTACAATCTTATGCCATGGGAATGGTGAAAAATGGAGGTGAAAAAATAGATGCATGGTAAAAAATGTGAATAGTTATTTGCTATTATTTATTTTCGGATGCAGCCCCTGTGTAAATATCAGAAATATGTTATATATTTGTGAAGTACATGTACATATATCACGGTTGCCATAAAGTACAATCTACTGGGGGTTTTTTCTGCAAATATATAGTATATTTTATTCCTGTGAATTGTATATGTATGTCATACCACCTCTTGATTGATGGATTGAATAAAAAAAATATCATTAAACAAAATGATTATGTTGTCATGGCAACCATATAAATTATCCGAACGAGTTCATTTTGGATAGGATGGATCTTGACAAGGTAAGTAACTCTTGACTGATGGAGTTTCGAGGGAACCACCGATATTGTATATGATACATCATATTTGGAGCAAAGAATAAGTAAGATAGAAGAGACGTTTTGAGAGTGACGAAGATACATGTATGTTATCCAGTCCTAATGTAAACATCCATACTGGTTTAGAACGCGGTTTGAGAGGAATACTGGTGTTGGTGGCGCAATTTCTGCCAAACATCATATTTTGTCATTTAGATCCATTTTCGTACATGGCTGGTGTAAAAGAAGAATGTCGGATAGAAAAAAATGTCCAGTTCCTATATAACAACCTCGCTAGGACATATTTTTCTGACTTCCTGATATAAGGGAAATTGTTTTCTGGAACATTCATTTCTTTCACACTGAGCTTGCCTCCCAGGTGCCCAAAATAACTCTCTTCACATATATCTAGGACTGTATTTTTTTTTCTGTGTAGTAAACCCTGATTATCAAATCGTAAAACTTTCCTAGAGAACGCCGAGATTTACGCGATGAGAGAGGGAACAGATAAACATGCTACCTTTATAGCGATAACCAATACTATACATGTTAAACTTGGTGAGGTTAAGAAGTGATGGGTGATATTTACCCCCTACCATATTTTTGTTACTCCTATTAAAAGATAGAAAACTGAAACTTTTCACACTATCGTACACAGATTTAGATGAAAAACAAAATCAAAAGCAAGATCTCATGAGTGTACACACTCCTTTCTATTTTGAATCCCCTGGGGCATCGTTCTTTCCGTCTAGCAAATAGACTAAGGAAGATCTAATTTTCAATCGTTAATTTGTTCTTCGCCCTGTATGGTCACACAGATGTCGGACAAAACCTGGTTTAGAAGTTAAACGATGGGATGCTCCAAATCTGTGGCTTTATTTCACTGTCTCACGATCGAGTCAAATGTCACTGGACTGTCATCTCCTTGCACATGTCGACTTTTCCGTTCACACTTCGAACGGAGAAGCCGACTTGTTTATATGAAGATGCCCGACAACAAGTGGAATATACGTCAGATGGTATACATTTATACAAATAACGGATAGTTTATGACATGTAAGAATTAACGGTTAATATAGTATCTAATATAGACCACACATGCGCGTCGCTAGGATTTTTCAAGGGGGGGTCGATTATCATAGCACTTTAGGCGAGGGTCCAGGGGCCGCCTAGGCCCCGGAAGCTCCGAGGTCCTAGATCGCCGGAGATGCGTTCTAAGCGTTTTCCCGGAATTAAATCTGAACATAATGTATGCAGATTTAGGGTTATATTATACAGCTCTGGGATCTTAGATGAGCTTAGATGGCCTGAGATGCATTCTGAGCGATTTCCAACAATTAAACTAATACGTCATTTGTCAAATATCAGTATTATATTTCATTCCCTTCATCTTGAAAACACAATAATAATGCTTTGGGCCGATATACCTCGTAGGCGAACTCAGTGGCGTCGGAACGTAATTGAAAGTGGGGGACCACTATCACAGCCCAACAGGCGGGGGTCCAGGGGCCGCCTAGGCCCCGGAAGCTCCGGGATCCTAGATTGCCGGAGATGCGTTCTGAACGTTTTCCCGGAAATAAAACTGATCATAATGCATGCACATTTATGATTCTATTTTCACGATTTTTTTCCGCAATTATGAGCATGCATCGATATTGAAAACATCGCACCTCATGCCTTCATCCATTTGACGTTCTAGTTATATTCAAAACATACAAAACGATGACTTATAGTTCTTAGAGCGGGGGGGGGGGGACCAATATGCCTACAGATACGATTCATTCACACAAAGATACAACAAGGAAATCCTCACAGCCCAACAGGCGAGGGTCCACGAGCCAGATCTCCAGAGACGCGTTCTAAGAGTTTTCCCAGAAATATATTCGAACGTAATGTATGCATATTTATGGTTCTATTTTCACGTATGTTTCGCATTTATAAGCACTCATCGATATTGAAAAAATCATACTTCATGTCTGAATCCATTTGACTGTTTAGTTACATTTATCACATAAAAAAAACACATAAAAAAACGATAACCGTTACATCATGGAATATTAGAACCATTATGATAGCGATTCGTTTACACAAAGCTAAAATGAGCCATCCTCACAGCTAGCCTGACAGGCGAGGGTCCGGGGGCCGCCTAGGCCCCGGAAGCTCCGGGGTCTCCGGTTGCCGGAGATGCGTTTTACCCGTTTTCTCGGAAACAGATCTGAACACAATGTAGGCCTATTCATGGTTCTATTTTCACATTTGTTTAGTATAAACTCGCATCGATATTGAAGAATATGGCGGACTCCATTTGACTTCCTGGTTTTATGTGGGGACATGGTCAGTTGGGATGCTGAAAAGTGAAAAGTGGGTGGACAAAAGATATTAGGGCTCCCCAAATCAAAAGTGGGGGAGAGGGGGGGGGGGGGCTGGCCCCTCCGCTTCCGACGCCACTGTAACCATGTTAAAATGATTGAAACTAAACATCATCATATCACTTTCCGATTCATATGTCATTTCATGACTGTGAACATTAAACTTTTGCTGAAAATATTGCTGAATGTATAATATTGTGTAGAATATAAAACTGTGTATCATGGATTATATCTCGTGGCCATGGTGAAATACTGACTAGAAAAAAATTAAACTGATATATTTTCCGGAAATGAAATATCACGAATGTAGTATAGCCTTCAGCAAAGCTTATACATATACAGCTTTCAGTTTATTGCCCGTTTTGCACTTCGCCAACGGTAGACCGAGGCTGCCGATGCTTCATTATCAAATCCACACGCATCGAGCAGAAGGAAAAAAACACACCAGTTAGTGTTAATGATTAATTGAATAGTAAATTCGCATGCTTTATCCGTCGAGGGTTTCCCTGCGGTATCAGTCGAGGGTGGAGTCTCATGAACAGAGCTACAGCTCTTTTATAATCCACTTTATGACCACAAAACGGAAAGTCCTGTTGAGCGAATTGACGCGTCACTACTGGAACGGAGCATGCTCACGAGCCTGGAGACGGACATTTTTTATTTCCTTTTTGCTTTTTTTGTGTTGGTTGTTTTTGTTTTCTCTGTTTTTTTTTGTTTTTTTTGCTTTTTCTTCTGTTTTTTTTTTTTTTTTTTTGGCGCGTCCAAGGGGGGGGTCGTTCGCACCTGACGACCCCCCCCTAACGACGCCCCTGCCACACACACACACATATATATATATCAATTCAAAAGAAATCATAATGTTTTGACAATAGACTTACCAGTCGATTCTGAGTAAAGGACTTCCGTAGGCAGACAGTTCACGCTGACTAAAACTTTGTTAGCGGAATCAGTTCAGTTCGTAGTCCAAGTCCTAGAACAGAAAGATTGTACCACAGTTATAAATACATCCATTAGCCAGCCAGCAAAGAGACCCACAGCTACGTTATCACTTTAGTTTCATCTGAGCGATAAGTCTTGACCTCGCAGTCAGGTTCCCCATCCCATCAAATTATGAGTTTACTGAGTTATAGTAAAACAGCTGCATTTCAGCTGACAGTGGGAGAATTGGGTCTGTGATTGATACACGACTGAATATTGAACATGTATAAAAGACGTACACCACCAGTTGATACATACAGCTGTATGCATCATGCGAAGTCTTGCATAGTTACATGCAAAATGTAGCAGAAATACCAAGTTAAACATGTGTTATTCCTTTTCGTTGGTTTGGCCCTGGAGTTGGCTTACATGTATAACATGTACTGTTAAACATATGTTATTCGTTTTCGTTGGTTTGGCCCTGAAGTTGGCTTACGTGTTTAACATATACTGAAATAATGGCCTATTTGGCACGATGGACTACGTCATTAAGAAGAAATCTTACCGTAACATGTGGGGTGATGGAGGATATGAAACATGTCTTGTTATATTGTGGAAGGTGCAGGGCAAGGAGGGCTGAGTTGAAGGATCAGTTGGTAGCTTCACACAAGGAAATTAGATGGGGAAGGATAAGTGGCGATGATGAAGACTTGGCCTTATCAGACTTGTTGGGGCTTGGTGGTAATACTTTGGATAAGACAGAGAGCCGTATCGTATCCAACTTTGTGCAGGACGTGTGGGGGAGGCAGAACTGCTGTAGAATGTTAATGTGATCAGACTTTACACTGGGTGCAATGTGAAGGATTACTTTGGGAAACGGCTCAACAGTGGAAAGCTGGAGAGGACGCGAAGCAGTAGGATACTTGAACATTTAGGACACAAGGACGAGTATCACTAGGGTGTTGGGGGCATGAACAATTATTGAAGAATGTGGGTTGGAGAGAATTTCGATAGGTGATATATTAAATGTTGAGTGGATGGGGAGGATGAGTGGCTATCGGGAGATTTAATTATGAGTGTCCATGGTGATAATTGGTCAATGTTGCCACTAAGAATCGGTCCGATAAGAGAGACTGAGGGGGATTGACAGATGGAAATATTATGTGATACTTCTGTAGTTATGGGAAAAGAAAGTATATTGTTCAATAAGAATGATGGGATCACACAGTGTCTATGTGACACTGTTAACAGGGATCATGTGTAAGGCGGGTTGGGGGAAACGGGTTGCACGGCGTATTCGCACGATCAGTGCTCATCGCGGTGCGATGGAGTGCCGAAGTACATCCATCCATCCATCCATCCATCCACCTGTTACAGTGGATTGCTGGTGGTTAATGACGTTGATCATTGACATTTTGACCTCAATCTTGGTGCCGGACACATCATTTCCAACTGATGCATCCACCCAAAGGTGAGATTTTCCAAGCTTTCCGGATTTTGTTATTCCAGTGGCCTTGATCTTTGACCTTTCGACCTTATTAGGTTTCCTGTTTCTCACAAGCATGAGGTATTCCTGAAATTTGATCACAAACCGTATCCTTAGATCGGAGTGATAGCATAATTATTTCAATTTGTTCCTTCCACCGTGACACTGACCTTTGACCTATTTAACCTTTGATAAATTCAAAACAATGAATTTTAATGATTTCCTGATTTTGTTAGGCCACAGTGACCTTGACCTTTGAACTATTGACCTCAAATTTGATACGCGACATTTGACACGTGAACTCATAGTTATCCTGGTAAGCCGTGATAGAACGCTCGCCACGACCTCGCCTGGGAAATGTATGGCGCGCAGTGGGACTCTTGACTCAGCTCAAGCAACATCTGCTTGGAACATTTTCTTGTGCAACGCTCTCCCGTGGAACATTTCTAGGTCCAGCGGTACTACGAGATAGACTACCAACATCATGGGGCATTATACAATTATTGCATGTTATAGAGTGGGACATCACAATTTGTCAGCTCCAGACAAGTGATGTACAACGAGCGCGCAAATGAGTGGCTGTCCATTTTTACCTTTGCAAGAAGTCTAAACTCGGACGAGGGGGGTAAAACTGTCCACATCGCCGAACGCCGATTTCGCGCCACAACACTGCGCACCAAAAACACTACACGCACAGCGGCGATGTGGACAGTTTTACCCCCCTCGTCCGAGTTTAACCTTCTTGTAAAGCTAAAAATGGACAGTCACTCCTAAACAAGGTGTTTGATGAAAGGTAAGTGGACATAGAATCCAATTATTTTATTGGTTATGGTCAGGTGGTTAGGCAAATATTGCCCGTATGGCACTTTCCCAACAACTCGATCTGGTGATTAGTTTGCAGCAGTAGCGTTGTTCTCACGTAGTATAGAACAAGGCTACAACGGAGCTAGTCGAGAGATGACAAATCGTGATGTCCCACTCTATAACATGCAATAGTTGTTTTATTATACCGAATATCCTATTTGAATAAAATGGGGACTTTATAATCATGTGAATGAGGGTGGTACGGTGAAATAAGCATATCGTGTTCAACACTGCGCGAGCGTTGTTGATTTCAAAACGCCGTGTCAAGATCGACATCTTAGCTTGCTAAGGGCATTTCACGTTTCACTTAACACTACCCTTAGCTCAATGACTTCATTCTCCCTGTATTTCGCCCGATATCAGCTTCCCCAAGCATCAAGTCGCATGTCCGCTCCATTTAAACGAGCCAATGAAATTGTCCGTATTCAAATACTTTGACCTGGAAATCTCAGACAGGAGACGTGTCAATTTCACTTGAGCGATCGACATGTTCGAGGCGCAAGACTGTGAGAGACCAAACCGAAGTTCTACGAATTAGCTATTTTATTTCTCACTCTAATGGAGCATGCTTCTTTGTTTTCCTTAAGAAAAATCATATTACAAGCGGCCTAACATATTTGTAAAAAATAAAATTGACGACAGTTCACAGGAAAATGATATGCTTTTTATTTTGTGATGGGGGCACTCCGAGGCCCACCAAGGGATCGTTTCAATCGATCGCTTTCTGGAGGTGTGTCTTCGTTTTATGAATGTGATTGCGCCGATGTCGGAGCTAACGGGACCAATCGGATGTGACCATTTGGGAAAGGCCCTATTACACTCAGATATCACCCGTTACCGCATGGCTACGAGCAGAAGTTTCTACGTATGATCGTGTCATGCGTTCGGATGATGCAAGATCGACTGTTCAATCTCAGCTTTTTGTCGACTCAATCGAATAATTTGGATGAGTAACGTTCTCTGTGATCTTACGTACCTTTTCAAAAGATGCCAACTTTATTTCAGTCAATTACCAGATCACATTCACTAATTTCTGTCACCAACGGGCCGACGTATACACATCAGGTTGACGACACATCAATCTTTGTTTCGGGGAGTATGTTGGCGCGCGCACTATGGGAGGCAACTCTTGGTCCGGCAGATGTCGCCGTGGAACAATTTGTCATGTTCAAAGCTCTGCCGTGGTACATGACATTTATTCAACGGTACGGCAAGATATGACTGCATCATCACTGAACATCACGATTTGTAGAATGACACGTGACAGGCTCCCAACCAATGAAAGCATTACGAATTTACATGAGGTATAATAATACGATTAATTGCAGTACACGTGATAGGCTATCATCCAATGAAAATGCGTGGAATTTACAAAGGATATAATTAAGAAAAATGCCTTCCTATGCGTGCTTAAAGGTTATTATACGCACGGTTAGTGTGGGAAAGTTTATATATTAGGGCGAAGCCCGCGCCCTAAAAATTATTACTTTCCCACACTAACCGTGCGTGAAATAACCATTATTAAGCAAGCGTATGAAAACATTATTTCTATTCTATTGTACTACTCAAATTGATTATCAACAAAGATTATAATGAAAAGTTGAAAAAATATGGTAAACTTTGATAACCTCTCTTCCCTTTGTTGTAAAAACTTGTCCGCTGATATTGGTACGATGCTTCCGTCCCAGTTGGCATCGTGCCAATATCAGTGAATGAGTTTATGTGATCTCTCAAATGGGGAGTGATTCTGTCAGCTGAGGAACATACGTGGATATAGATCTATTTATGTCGCTTTGTTAATCAATTTCAGGATGCAAACAGTTGAACTTGAGAAAGAAATTGTATCTTGTAATTTATTTGTTTGTTTTATTCGCTTGTTACGTGTATGAAGCAAACCTAACCCTAACCCTTTCTTCACCTGACTCGAGAAATAGGATCTCCCAAATAAGCACCTGCACTTGACGCGTGTTGATCTCACACAACCGTGCTAAAACTTTTCAGATATACGCACGGTTAGATCGATGCTATTGGCACAAGTGTTATAGAATGATGCATTTTGTAAGAGATAAAGGGGTCAACAGTTTTTCGTGACACAAGTGGAACATCATGATGTTCAGTTCTTGTCGCGAAATGCATATCACTAACGAATATTCTTACTCAAAGTCACACACAAAGTACCGGTATACTGAATCCCGGTCAAGTAGAAAGTTTTTGCATAAATGATACAATGATTATGTACATCTATAACTATGTTGTGCCTGCACAATGCGTAGCATTGAAAACGGTTCCAAGCTCATCAGTGTATTAGTTTTTACCCCTCAGCCAAAATGGTTTTGGGGTATTGTCGGCACCATGTACAGCTGTACGTCCGTCCGTCTTCATTTGCTCGTTGCCACCATATCTCGAGAAGCATTACCCCTAGGAGCACCAAAATTGCTTCACACATACATATGGTCACACATCAGAACCTTTCGAAAATCAGAATGATTCACCTATTTTTCACTGTGTCACTTAGTCAAAGTTGGTCCATTTTCTTATACTTGGTCCACTTCCCCCACATTTCAAGAATGATAAGGCCTATAGCTTTTTAATCTTACACAAGGTGTATTTGTGGCCATAGGTGCAGCCAAAATTGCTCGTCTCTACCACCGAAGAATGCGATTGCCTAGGTGCACCAGACTCAAATCACACATACATGTTTTCATGGAACGGTGAGATTGACCCATTTTTCTGGGTCACCATGACAAAAGATGTACATCTGTCACCATTTCGTTATGTTGGGAATGCATGCTTTTGCCTGTGAACACCAAACTTAATTGGATAACAGGTATCATCATGTGGCCATAGAGCAGAAAACTATCAAAAGTTAATCAGATTGACTAGGTTAAATTATCAATTCGTCAGTAATATGATCCCGAGATCGAACTCTTCGGCCACAAATTGCGAGAAACGAACTATGTGAGGTTACACTGAGGTTAAGCAAAACGCCATTGGCAATTCTGTTTTATTTTATTCTCATACTTTTACATACCTTCTGCCTGCAAATGCTTATTTAATCCAATGCAGGGATTTAAGGGCTGTATCGCAGCCTGAGGGGGGGGGGGGAAGAGAAGCATTTCGACCCTGCTAAATGGTTTTCTTATCCCTAAGCCAGGGTGCTGAAATTTACCACACTTAATGGCACCTTTTAAAACACCCTTGGGTCAAGCTGTACCAGAAAAATGTAAAAAATCCAAGGTGGCAGAAAGGATGACGTCACAGTGACGTCATTATCTAACATGGCATTTTCTTGCCCATTTTCAGGTCGGATTAAAAAAAATTATCTGATTTTTTCGTAAAAACTGCCTGATAAATTAGTAAATAATAATCTGATTTGAAATAATAGTTTTCGCCCACTTTTTCATTCAGCAAGTTCAGAAAAGCAAGAATTTTGAAAAAATATGACGAAAATATCATTTTTCTGGTACCCCATATGATCGCCATTTTTAATTCACCCATGATCCTCTCCTTCAGGACTCAACATGACCCCAATATGATAAGCTACAAAGTCACGGAGTTTCAGCTCTTAATTTCTTATCGTTCCAGAGATAGAGTAGAAAGTTTGGTAGGGGGTCATCAGGCCTGGTAGGTTTAACTTCGAGACAGGAACATCTTCAAATTTGTTGCATTTTCAGTATAATAAAAGCCGCTTTGATAGCTATTTTCCGATTTTTGTGATATTGCCATGTTAAAGCATTGGTCGGTATCTAACCTTGGTGCGACGCCATGTGGGTAATAACATCGTTCGATCTGCGTCTTGCTCGTTGCTATGGATTGCTCGTTTATCAATCGCGGCCCTATTCAAATGCCCTCAAAGGCCGAGGGGTTCTTAGTGTTTTGCACGGTTCATGTTACTACTACAGATATGCGAAGATAATTGTTTCATGGCAATGACCTGATTCACAAATGTCGATATATGATTTTCTAATATCAGGGGGCTTTTCTAAGTTCAGGCGAACACTCTTATAACTGACGAGGGGGCTATTAACCTCTATTTGCTCGGCGTCATATCATAGCAGGTGGCCTTAACTGTATCATGTTTTATGCTACGCTAATATGAACATATAATGTAATATATTCCAGCAATTCTCTCTTCACACTTCCTCAACATTACAAATCATTCACACGGGAAGACAATATTTAAGGAGTGAGGAATTTACAAAATTACGGATGATATACGTGAAACAAGTTTGTTGGGGAAAAGACAAGCCCGATCTGTAGGTTAGCTCAGCGCTGGGACAACATCGCATAGAAAACTATTTTCATCTACAAGTTCTTTCGCTCAACAGCTGACTTTCAACAAAGCCTCACTGTATTCAGCTGTAATCAGTTTCATTGCAGAGATGTAATCGTTTACATTAGTGGTTAAGAAATTTTCATCTGCTTTGATAAGAAAACAATTAGTTTTTGGGCTTTGCAAGTTAACAATTATTTTGGCCGGCCCAATCTTAGCAGTTTAGTAATGTTACAGATACACTCTCCCTGTTTAACAAAATAACACAGATTCAACCCTATTATAGAAATATCATCACGGACATCTTTTTTTTTGTATTTTCTGTTTTCATTGGTAGGAGTGAATTTCGTGATCAGTTTCTTAGCTAACTAATTGCAGAAGTCATTCCAGCTCATGAATATTTTGATATCGTGGCATCCGCGGTGAACACCCCTTCAATTCATTTTATTGGTTAGTTCAAATGTTTGTTTAATTTCACTTTTGGTTCGTTTCATCGGTTATAACATTATTCACTATACATTATGTCTGACTGGTTGATTATTCTTGAATGTTCTGTAAAACTGTAAACCTTATATATACCCATGGAACATGTAAATATGCAGAGAAACCATAGCCAAGGGCGATAATCACCCAGTCACAAATGTGTCGACCCTAACAGTTAATAGGAATACCAGAAAGCGAAATGGGAAAAATAGTCCGCTACACAAAAGACAGATTATTCCAAGAACACGACATTCCAATCTCACGTATCTCTGACACTGACAAGGTCAATTGGTCGCCATGGCAATTAGTCACACCCCACGTGGACACGAACATACACAACTTCATCACAAAACAGGACATTCCAGAGCATACAAAAGTCACTGACCGTAAATATATTGCGAGAAATTGGAGAAATCACCTGAAAATATACACTGACGTCTCCAAAAATACAAGTAACAATACAGGATCTGCATTCGTTATCCCATAACTCGGCATACAGAAGGACTCCAAGCTACCAGAAAAAAATGTCGGTATAGGCCTATACTCTAATGAACTTGTCGCTATAATCACGTCCTCGAATGGGTCTTCCAATACCAGGTCGCTCGCACAGACAATGGCATTGGCGTGAGTGGATACCGGCGCATATGAATATCAGAAAAAAAGCCGCCGAAGACCGTCTCATCAAAATTGCACCTGACGTGAACATAAGATTAGGAACTGAGGAACTGAATACTTTCATTAACCCTTTCTATCCCAACTAATGAAATACCTGCTTAAAAATTCTAAGTCTTGTAACATAAAGAGAAAACATCAGAATAAATATGATTTTTTTATTATTTCGGCCTGCTAGGTTACAGTCCTTATTATGTAACCAAATGGCAACATTGGGATGATGTGCATGGATGTAGCTACATCAATTCAAAATTGACAGTTTTTAAACGAAATTTTTTGAAAAGTTGTAAATCGTTGTTACCATAGATGCAAAATTTAAAAAAGTAATAAGCAGATTGTTCAACCCTTTCTGTCCCGATCCTGATCCACATGTCAATAGACGATCAGCTTGAACGGTTTTATGACAGCTGACATCATGCTCCCACGCTCAGACCAAAGCTTTTTTTCTCCAGCGCGTTCAGTGTTCACAGACTGAATTTGTCAGCTTCTGTATAGGTTTCACTAGGACATTTCGTCTGGAGAGCTCCTGGCTGATGCTTCTGATTGATGCATTAAAGAGGTTCGAGTACATTACAAGCGTCTGGTCCGCCATTCATAATTCAGCCGTCGTCCATTAAAGAATATCCGCGTCCATAATCCAAAGACCTATTCCATATTCCATATAACAGTAGTATAAGTACCGAATTCAAAACGACAATCATAGTATACATAAACATATGCTAGTTTTCTGCAAGAGAGAAGCGGTCGACAGTTTTCAGCATCATGATGTTCCAAAAATATCAAATCCGTATATCGTTGATCAATATTCTTAATCCATAATATTCGTTGTAAAGTCGTCATCTAGAGACTGATGTATCTCAGGCACACTTTGATTGTGACTGTTAATATGAGCACCATGAGGATCTTGAAGTACATGGGTCCATACGGCCCCTAGCCCCGGGTTAAGCGGAATTAGACACAAGTTACGAAACGTAACGCCATAGATCGTGCACGCTACGCTCGTATTTTACTATCAGCATGCGATATGTATCGCCAAATTTGAGAAACTTTGAGTTGAGCCACTTGGTGGTATATCTCTGTTTTATAAATTTCTGCAACAAGGTTTTGTGACGTTGATTAAAATCGTCGACACATTTAATACAGGATCTAGCAAATGCTACTAGGAGAGATATGTATACGCCATATGCAGGTCCCACTGGAATATTACTGTCCAGAGAGGGATAGTTTACGATGTCGAAATTGTAATCATCTCTTTTGTCATAAAGTCGACGAGAGAGAAGGCCCGCTTCATTTTTATAGAGATATAGGTCTAAATATGATGTGCCTGTAGGGCCATCTGTAGTTTCCTTCAAATCCAGTGAAGGTGGATATATATCCTTCACTGCGTCAGTTATATAGCGATTATCTACAGCAATAAGATCGTCTATATAGCGTTTGGTGGATGAGAAGGAACGGGCTTTGAATAGATCGGTTTTTGAAAGCGCCTGCATATAGTCATATTCATAAGAGAACATATATAGTTCAGCCAACAGGGGTGCACAATATACCCATTGGAATACCTATATGCTGTGATATATTCAATCTCAGTAAACTCAGATATAATATCACGGAATATTATATCTGAATTCAGACCCCAGAGTCGGGCACCTAATCGCCAGCACCGTATACTGACGATCTAAACTAAATATGTACAGTTTGTATACAATCACCTCTTTCAATTGGACGAGCTAGGCCAATATGTAGGCTGCAATGCCTGTCACATATCTACGAAATTCGGGGTGGGATATTTCCGACTTTCAACTTCTGAATTCCGGCTACCGTCTTCCATCTTGTTATCCATTTTATAACATAATAACAAAACATTTTATAACATAATAACAAAATAATATAACAAAATAACATTATAACAAACTCGCAGCAAGATTAATCTCTCCATATATAGTCACTATGGAAAGTAACCTTGTATGGAAGATGGCATGATAGCAGTCAAAAACATTCCTACATCACTTTTCTGCTGCCATGTTGAAGTATTCCCCGGGGGTGGAGTGTATGAGTGCATCGGTCATTTCAAAAGCAGTTGATTCTGTGTGTGGGGTGAGGGTGTCAGGTCATTTCTACACACGCGAAATTTCAGTAAGCGACTTATCGGCACGCGACATTCACAAAGTGAAGAGTACGACATTTCGGCACGCGACATTTCGGCACATTTGTGTTTTCAGGACGAAATGTTGCAGATAATCGCTGTGTTTTTTGTTTTGTTTTGTTTCGTTGGCTTATTTCTTATTAACGATCATGAAAATACTGATTCTATGAGGGCACTGAGTAGTTATCCATTTAGGCTGGCTGAATTTTCAATTTTCAGCTGGGACAGCTAAAGGAAGATTTAACAGTACAAAAATCAAAGAGAATCGTTACAATAGTCAAAATTTTGGGTAAGGATGCACTTCAAGTAAGATAATATTTACAACAACAATATAACCAGAAGTAAATTAATTCTAGCATGACCAAATACTGTTTTGTAGATTTTGTTTTTCCAATTTTTTTCAAGACCATCAATATGCAATAAACTGTTGGCATAATATAGTGAGATTTTGCTTTCTTGCCCAAATTATAATTATTATTTACGCTATAAGAGGGCACTGAACAGGCGCCCGTTTAGGCTGGCTGAATCGACAGTTTTCAGCTGGCGTAGCTGAAAGAAGATGTAACAATTATAACAAAATGAAAGAGAATCGTTACAATTGTCCATACTTGACGTAAGAGTGCACTCCAGCTATTCCGTATTCACTTTCCTTATTTTTTTACCCCATAATTTTTGGTGGGTGGGTCTTTTCGCAGCTTGTGGCATGCAAATGAGCAAAAGGGAAGAAAAATCATCGATTTTCCCCTCAATCAAATAGAGAGGAATGATTTTTCATGTGGAAACACGAGTGACTATTAATAAGGTACACCTGCAGCATTCAGAAAAATTTCCAAGAGTTTAGTGCGCGTCCTAATGCCTAACCTATACTTCGTTGGTCCTGTGACGTTAGTCACACTGCCATGTTTTACATTTTAATGCTAAAAAAGCGACCTAAAACAGTGTCGACTAACGTCTGAAATTAGGATTTCGTCTGTTTTTAACTTTTCGTATACATTTTAGCATGTTATTTTTTATATATCTAAAACATGAGTAGTGTGACTAACGTCTCAGGACCTACGAAGTAGGGTGAGGAAGATGACTTGGGGTTCAAGCGTAATGTAAAAAGTAACCTAAGTAGGTCAAATTTTCATCAAAAGCAGGTCAGCTCGGAACCTGCTAGTAACAGTTCCCTAATGCTCCGTCATGCCAAAAATCAAGGTTCTAATGTCAACGGTTCTCCTTATTTTGCCGACGAAAGGATTCGGATGGACTGACTCACTCACTCACTCACTCATTACCGGACAATTTGCAAATGGTAGCCTACTTCGCAGGAATATCACCTTGAACTGAAATCATATATAAATTTAATATGACTTTGAAATCGTTATAGATTCGATTTGGTACAAGGTGTCATGTTTTATGCATGAGCAGTGTGACTAACGTCACAGGACCTACGAAGTAGAGTAGGCATTAGGACTCGAACGCGAGCTGAACTCTTGGAAATCCCCACCCCCAGTTGAAATCCTGCCTAAATTAAGATGGGCACCGCCCAAGTCAGAATGGCCAGTGATTTTCATCAAAAATCACCAGAAATTTTCATCGAAAGTAGGTCAGCTCAGAACTTGTTGGTAACAGTCTCCTAATGCGCCTTCATTCCAAAAATTAATAACGATCGCCGATTTAATTTTACAATTTTTTAACTAAAGGAAACATATTGAACATGGCAGTGTGACTAACGTCACAGGACCTACGAAATAGGGTTTGATATAATTTAAGTGTGTACTCGAGAGATGACTTGGGGGCCCTGTGTGCTACCATGAGAGAATTTATATAGCATCTCTAAATTGACAGTGGGAACTATTAACTTTTCCAGATGTCATCGCTGGTGAGTCGTTAGCATAGCAACTATTATCGCCCTCAGTTTCTATTACCATGGGCACTGATCAGCCCAGCAGTACAGCACGAGGTGTTGGGAGGAGAGTCCGAGAGAGCGGGGCACCCCCCCCCCCCACCCCTTTTCTCGGCATTAGGAGATTTTTTCAAATTAGCGTAGGGAATGGTGCTCTGTCAGAGCAGTTGAGAAGTAAATGTTTCAAGTCCCAAAATAAGACCGGAAACTGGAAAAGAAACACAAATTTGAAGTGAGAACGGTCAAGATCAGAGATTTGTTAGAATGCAAGAATCAAAAGAGAGCCATTCTCCATGGATATATTTATTTGGCATTCAACTTCAAGGTACCTCATCTGAAGAGAGTACATAGTAATAATCAATGAACAATAAAGCACACACGAAAAAAATAAACAACTGGTTATAGGTTACTGAATTTAAAACACAACGATGATCTTATTATTGATCTCTTCAGTAATAACAGATAATAGGGTCATTGTTGTGTTTAAATTTAGTAATTTCTCTCATAAAATCCAGTAATTTTTTATTTCTTTTGAGGTAGAACATTTTTTAACTAATGACTGAACTGAAGAAATTATGCAATGTTGTATAGGCTGGATATATAAAACGTGCAGTATAATATGCCTTCAACGGAATTCCAAGACCAGCAAATGAGTGAAAACGGATACCATCGGAATCATGCCGAGAAAACCTATAGGGCTGGGGCTTGGTTTGGCCGGCCACGCTTATCAGCAGCTACCCGAATTATATTTCAATAAACGTGGTGACTCGGAAGCCCGTCTCCCTAAATTTAGCCCTCACAGCTGTTTTGATACAAAACTGCCTCGGATCAAATATCCAGTGTCACCCTCGCTCAGAAAAACTGGACCAACAATTCTAACATGTGCTCTAGGCCTGCATCACCGTCAGCGGAGTATTTGCGTCCTAACTGGGCCTACACATGTATTTTGTAATTTAACATCCGAAGACAATCTGATGAACTTTGCTTTGGAGATCCTTTTCGTAACGGTTTTGTAGTCTTTCAATATTAAACCATGCGGCCTACACGAAGCGAGCGAAGACCACCTCAACGATATGGGTGCTAAGATGATGATGAAAATGTGAAGATCAAGAATGAAAGACTGAAGCCAATAAGTGTGCAAATTACTGTTATATATATAAAAATACCAGAAGTGTGCATGACGGGTGGGGAGGAGTGTGTACTTTTAGTACGGTACAATAACGTTTCTGCCCCCCCCCCCGTAGGCCTATATGCAGAGTGGAAGAAATGCTGTCCATCTTATACTATAATCAATCAGTCAAACAATCATTATTGCACAACTTTAGATAAATCCAACATACAAGCAACATATAAAGGAGCACAGTTGTGCTAATACTAACGGTAATACCAGCAACATATATGACGGTTATATTATAACGGCAAAATGCTGCAGTGATAGGATACATATAGGGTGTCTGTTCGAACACATTTGTACTATTTCAAGGATGATGCTAATATTATTTTCTATACTACGTTAACTTCATGTTCGAGTTCCGTAAGCTAAAATTAATATTACAAAACAGAGCCTCACATTTTTATTTTAACATACTTGTCCTTACCGTATTCCTTTTCACTAATACCCAATGATAGGTAATTATAAAATCTGTGTTCTAATTTTTTTTAATCTCATTTTGTAATGGGAGTAATATCGTAATAGGTACAGATATTACTCCGTCTTCTAAATATCAAATCGCATATTGTTGTTCTGTGATTCGCAAATGTGACAAAATCCACACATGCCCCGATGATCACATTGAAAATAGTCCAGCCTCACATGATCGGAATAAGAAAGCAGGAAGAGTGGTTGAAGGTTATTTAACTATTACTAAATTGTAGGCCTATGTTTTAGAATCTGAAGATTTGACCTTAAAAGTTCAGCTTGATAGGGCCATGTGTTTCTGGCTCAGGCCAGGGTATCAGTCTTCATCGGAATAGGGTCGCCTTAATATGGTGTATTTTTATACCACCGCCACGCGCTCTGTAAATGGATACCACCACATGTGATTAGGGGTCTGTCTTGAATCCAAGCCCTGTTTTCTCGGCATGTGTGTCAACATTACAGTGAGGCTAAAAATAGATTACTCCAGTTTAATACTAGATTCAAGTGTACTGTTCAACTAGCCATATTATAGATATCTCATATACATGTAGATCTAATAGACTGATTACGACGTACGAGCGAGCGCACACATGCATGTGTGCTTTTAATATAGATATAACTAAAATATATTTTGGAAGCTGACGTCTTAGAACAACAACAACGACCACCGAAAGCCAACAAATACCCTAACGCTTCTGTGAGAAGATGTTTTTCAAAGTTGCTTGGCGCTTCTGACAATGATTTATAAAATACATGTACATGTAAAGTGATACTCGTGGCTCGGTAAAACTTCGCAGCAGACGAAATAACAACCTCCATTCTCCGATAAAATGATTTGCTTCCTTCATGCATCGTGGCATATACAGCTCGGGAAGCGTGGCGTGGACTATTAGAGAAAACATGGCGGAGCTACCTGGAAACGTATAATGCCGACATATTTTGGCAAGTATCATTAAAGTTACTGATATTTTCGAGTGCTGGGCGCATAATTTTTTTTTTTTTTTGCTTTAGTGCTGGGCGGCCGAAGTTAGTCCCAGGCGCTTAAAAGTCACAGTGAAGCGTACAGTCAAGGGTTCCCGATGGGCATGACAGTGCACTCGAGTCATCAATAAATAATAAAAAAATAATTATAAATTAAATTTTGATCAGAATTCGATCAGCTCAGAACTTGCTGGTAACAATGCCCTAATGCACGTTCATGCCAAAAATCAAGGTTCTAATGTTAACGGTTCTCCTTATTTTGCCGACGAAAGGATTCGGATGGACTGACTCACTCACTCATTACCGGACAATTTGCGATCTGTAGCCTACTTCGTAGGAATAATAAAAAGTTCAGTAGATTTCAAGCTTTACGTGTGAAAATTCCTACGAAGTAGGCTACAGATCGCAAATTGTCCGGTAATGAGTGAGTCAGTCAGTCAGTCAGTCCATCCGAATCCTTTCGTCGGCAAAATAAGGAGAACCATTGACATTAGAACCTTGATTTTTGGCATGAACGTGCATTAGGGCATTGTTACCAGCAAGTTCTGATCTGAAATAATTCTGATTAAAATTAGATTGATAATTAACACTTCAGTATATTGTTATAGATATACATTGTGTATGTAAACTGTAGCCTTTAACGTGTATCCTATTTCACATTGGCCACACCAGGCTGGAGCCTTCAAATTCAGGTCAAATTACCCACAGCTAAAAATACCCTGTCCCACTGTATGGCACATGGCCCTGAGGTTAATGTTAAGTACTGCATATACCCTCAAACAATCAGCGCTGTTTCCATAACGAAGCTGAGGTGGTTTAACGTTTATCAATGAAGAAAATCACCGATCAACCGCCATAGAATATAATGTGAAAACAAGAAAACCGGAATAGTACATTCATCAGATTGCCGATTCCCAAAATGTGTTGTCTCATATATCTAGATAACAACGTGATGTAGAGACGCTATTTATTCCTCTTTGTACCGGTTATGCTCAGGAGAATGACATAGAATCTTGTGCATAGAAGGCTACCTTTCTACTATAGTACTATATATAAAAATTTGTTGTATTGTTGGGAAAATAATGTGATTCAAAAAGTTGTTTTGATCCTGTACAAGGGCACTGAAAACCATTAAAGAGATGTAAATGTATTTTCACAGGTAAAGCTTGAAATCTACTGAACCTATATTATTCAATCTGTTTCGTTTAATTAAAAAATTGTAAAATTAAATCGGCGATCGTTATTTATTTTGGGATGAAGGCGCATTAGGAGACTGTTACCAACAAGTTCTGAGCTGACCTACTTTTGATGAAAATTTCTGGTGATTTTTGATGAAAATCACTGGCGATTCTGACTTGGGCGGTGCCTATCTTAATATAGGCAGGATTTCAACTGGGGGTGGGGATTTCCAAGAGTTCAGTTCGCGTTCGAGTCCTAATGCCTACTGTACTTCGTAGGTCCTGTGACGTTAGTCACACTGCCATGTACATTTACACCTCTTTAATGGTTTTCAGTGCCCTTGTCCAGGATCAAAACGACTTTTTGAATCGCATTATTTTCCCAACAATACAACAAATTTTTATTCCTACGAAGTAGGCTACAGATCGCAAATTGTCCGGTAATGAATGAGTGAGTCAGTCAGTCAGTCAGCCAGTCCATCCGAATCCTTTCGTCGGCAAAATAAGGAGAACCGTTGACATTAGAACCTTGATTTTTGGCATGAACGTGCATTAGGGCATTGTTCTGAGCTGACCGAATTCTGATGATAAATTTGATTTATAATTTTTATTATTTATTGATGGCTCAGCGAGTGCACTGTCATGCCCATCGGGAACCCTTGGCTGTATCTTTCACTGTATATATAACACAGTACAAAATCTGGTGGGATATGCCATCCGTAATTGTTTTTATGAAATAAGAAATGCTAATTTTCCATCATTTGTTAGTGCATTTATCTACACTGCTATTACCAACTTGCCAGCTTCAATACACACAATTCAGTATATTGTTATAGATATATGTAAACTGTGGCCTTTAACGTATATCCTATTTCACATCCAAACATTTCATCACAGGCCACATCAGGCTTCAAATTCAGGTCAAATTGCCCACTGGTTGAGTCAGCCTGGTGCAATAACCCAGCAGAAGAAAGAAAGATGTGGTATCATCCTTCAGATTAGTCTGTGTGAGCAACAATGATAAAAGTTTACTGAGGGTGAAACAAAGCCATGACGGCATGTTTAAAGGGTCTTAATTTATTTTCTTTGGGTAGAATTTAACTAGATAAAGTAACTTTGATCATGATTTGAAAATATGAGCACATACTTTGAGTTGTTTTTTTGTACCTCTTGAATATTGACTATATATCACACTGGGATATAATTTAAACAAAAAATTACATGTGCAAACAAAATATGTCCAAAATTTTCTTGTCATTTCAAATCTTGATACATTTTGCTTCCTTGATTAGGGGATACAGAATCACTGCCACGGAGTGTGTTGGTGTGTCACAGCAATGCAATTCCGATTCACACAACGAAGCTGAGGTGGTTTAATGTTTATCAATGAAGAAAATCACCGATCAACCGTCATAGAATATAATGTGAAACAAGAAAACCGGAATAGTACATTCATCAGATTGCCGATACCCATAATGTGTTCTCATACATCTAGATAACAGCGTGACGTAGAGACGCTATTTATTCGTCTTTGTACCGGTTATGCTCAGGAGAATGACATAGAATCATTATTATCTTGTGCAGAGAAGGTGTTGGTCTTGAGTTGAATTACCGTAAACTAGATAAATGCTACCGTTCTACTATAGTACTATATATAAAAATTTGTTGTATTGTTGGGAAAATAATGCGATTCAAAAAGTTGTTTTGATCCTGGACAAGGGCACTGAAAACCATTAAAGAGATGTAAATGTATTTTCACACGTAAAGCTTGAAATCTACTGAACTTTTTATTATTCAATCTGTTTCCTTTAGTTAAAAAATTGTAAAATTAAATCGGCGATCGTTATTTATTTTTGGAATGAAGGCGCATTAGGAGACTGTTACCAACAAGTTCTGAGCTGACCTACTTTTGATGAAAATTTCTGGTGATTTTTGATGAAAATCACTGGCGATTCTGACTTGGGCGGTGCCCATCTTAATATAGGCAGGATTTCAACTGGGGTGGGGATTTCCAAGAGTTCAGTTCGCGTTCGAGTCCTAATGCCTACTCTACTTCGTAGGTCCTGTGACGTTAGTCACACTGCTCATGTATATAGTACTATAGTAGAAAGGTAGCATTTATGTAGTTCACGGTAATTCAACTCAAGACCAAAACCTTCTCTGCACAGGATAATAATGATTCTATGTCATTCGCCTGAGCATAACCGGTACAAAGACGAATAAATAGCGTCTCTACATCACGTTGTTATCTAGATATATGAGACAACACATTTTGGGTATCGGCAATCTGATGAATGTACTATTCCGGTTTTCTTGTTTCACATTATATTCTATGATGGTTGATCGGTGATTTTCTTCATTGATAAACATTAAACCATCTCAGCTTCGTTGTGTGAATCGTGGCAGTGATTCTGTATCCCCTAATCAAGGAATCAAAATGGATCACGATTTGAAATTTTTGACATATTTTGTTTACACATGTACTTTTTTGTTTAACTTATATTCCTGTGCGATATATAGTCAATATTCAAGAGGTACAAAAAAAACTCAAAGTATGTGCTCATATTTTCACATCATGATCAAAGTTACTGAATTCTACCCGAAGAAAATAAATTAAGACCCTTTAAACATGCCGTCATGGCTTTGTTTCACCCTCAGTAAACTTTTATCATTGTTGCTCACACAGACTAATCTGAAGGATGATACCACATCTTTCTTTCTTCTGCTGGGTTATTGCACCAGGCTGACTTAATTGGTTGATGTAGGATATTTCACCACAAGTGGGCAATTTGACCTGAATTTGAAGCCTGATGTGGTTTGTGATGAAATGTTTGGATGTGAAATAGGATACACGTAAAAGGCCACAATTTACATATATCTATAACAATATACTGAATTGTGTGTATTGAGGCTGGCAAGTTGGTAATAGCAGTGTAGATAAATGCACTAACAAATGATGGAAAATTGGCATTTCCTATTTCATAAAAACAATTACGGATGGCATATCCCACCAGATTTTGTACTGTGTTATATATACAGTGAAACATACAGCCAAGGGTTCCCGATGGGCATGACAGTGCACTCGCTGAGCCATCAATAAATAATAAAAAAATTAATTATGAATCAAATTTCCATCAGAATTCGGTCAGCTCAGAACTTGTTGGTAACAATGCCCTAATGCACGTTCATGCCAAAAATCAAGGTTCTAATGTCAACGGTTCTCCTTATTTTGCCGACGAAAGGATTCGGATGGACTAGTTGACTGACTGACTGACTGCCTCACTGACTCACTCATTACCGGACAATTTGCGATCTGTAGCCTACGTCGTAGGAATATATATTAAAAAATGCATGCTAAAACAAAGCCAAACACAGACGAAAGCTCAATTTCAAACGTCAGTCGACTCTGTTTTACGTCACTTTTGAGTCTAGGCATTATTATTGTATAACCGGGATATCTTGTCTGTACCAAACACAGGGTTTTGTTCAAAATTGAAGAAATTAGTCTTAACACCCAAGAGAGTGTTTTTGTATGCTACGTACTCTCTAAAAAAATTAAGTGAAATTTCACTCAAGTAAGAGTGGAAATTGATCCCACTTAATATTTGAGTGAGATTTTCACTCAACTTGAGCTACTTTTCACTCAACTTGAGTTGACTGCACTCAACTTGAGTGACAATCACTCAAGCATAAGAGTGAAAATTGATCCCACTCAAGTTGAGTGAACTTGAGTGGGTTTAACTCAAGCTGAGTGCAAAGTAACTCAAGTTGAGTGAAAAGTAACTCAAATTTGAGTGAACCGGTACATTTCACTCAAACTTGAGTGGAACAGTTCACTCAAATTTTTTTTAGAGAGTAAACTACAATTTAAATTGTTGAGATACTCAAACTTGAGCCACTCATTATACAGACAGAAGCTGGCAGTATACTGGACAAAGTTATTTGAAACACAAATATCTTTCAACCTAGTGAACCTTTCTGTAAATTACGCTCCGAAACGAAACAAAGAAAAGAATGAGATCTGAAACATTGCGATTATATTCAGAGAATCATGGATAAAATCAAAATGGAGACCTCTTGGAGCACTAGAAAACCGATATTTTTGTATTCTTTATTTTCTTTATTTCTTTATTTGCTGATAAAATTACGCAAAAGCTACATCATTTTTTACATCACTAATTTATCATGTAATATTTCGAGGAAAAATGAATAAATGAAATAAATCAGACCGACGAATCGGCTAAAAAATGCCTTCTGGGAAATGTCGTCAATCTGTCTGTTTCACATCTTCTGGTAGAGCTCGACTCTGTTGTCAGATATGCTGTCGTGCGTTTTAGGTTCCTAATCACGGGGCTATTGGTGCTCTCTAAAAAAATTTAAGTGAAATTTCACTCAAGTAAGAGTGGAAATTCATCCCACTCAAAACTTGAGTGAGATTTTCACTCAACATGAGTTACTTTTCACTCAACTTGAGTTAAATGCACTCAACGTGAGTGATATCCACTCAAGCATAAGAGTGGAAATTCATCCCACTCAAGTTGAGTGAACTTGAGTGGTCTTAACTCAAGTTGAGTGAAAAGTAACTCAAGTTGAGTGAAAAGTAGCTCAAGTTTGAGTGAACAGGTACATTTCACTCAAACTTGAGTGGAACAGTTCACTCAGGTTTTTTTAGAGAGTGTGTGCGTGTGTGTGTTGGTGTGTTGGTGTGTGTGCGTGTGTGTGTGTGTATGTGTGTGTGGGGGGGTATCAGCCCCCCCCAACGCCAGTCCGTTACAACCCAAATCGCCCGAACACATTCAGGTTAACTGTACACACTATACATGGCATAGTCTGAAGAGGAACTGATCAAGAATGTATCAAGAAAATCGAACATGTAGTTCGAAATGTTCCAAATGTCAATGTATGTATTCAAAAGTGTACCAATAGATACAGCAATAATCGATGAATAATCATTTCAAAGTTTGTTCCTCCCATTACATATTCGATTCCCTTGCTTTAGATATACACACAAAAAAATCCTTAAAAATTTAAGGAATATTCCCGCACTATTACACCCTCGGAATATTCCTCAACATAACTAAGGAATATTCCTTACCATGTTAAGGAATTTCCTTAACATGCTGCGGAATATTCCTTATTGAATTTTAAGGAATATTCTTCTGGTGTAATAGTCGGGGAATATTCCTTAAATTATTATTTTTTTCGGTGTACCTACCTTATCTGAATGTGTAGGAACCCGCCGATAGTCTGAACAGATCCTTGTATAGTAGTAAACACAAGTATCTCCAAAAACGAAGCGGGCTTAATCTCGTGCTGACTCTACGACAAAGGAATCGATTGTAATTTCTGCGTTTTCACTATCACTTTCTGTAAAATAATATTACAGAAGTTCCCACACACGGTGTATTCGTGTCTCATCTATCTAGTAAGTGGCCTTTGCTAGATCCGGTGAATGATGTAACGATTCTGCTCAATGTCATACAGTATTCTGTCACGCTCCAAGTTTCTCAAGTTTAGTCATGCATATCGCTGACTGATGCTTTAATATATTTCGCATCATCCCTACCAGCCATGGATCGTTTTACAAAGCCGTAACATGGCAGAATATGGGGTTGGCATCGCTATAGGATCGCAAGTCGTAATTTTTAGAAGTGCCTAATCACATTCATGGCCTCATGAGCTGTCCAAATATACCCATATTTGACAATAATTAGAAGACAGGCAATGTATCGTATATTTATCTCTTTTGAACTCAGTTGTAAGTATCCTTGATTGTTTTGACTGGAGAGACGACCACATGTCATTCCCTCTATGACATGGAAGACATCGTTTTATCTCGGTTTGTCTATGAACACGGCGAAGCAACGCCATTCGTTCATTGGATACTATGTTAAACGAACTGTTCCAGTAATAGCAGTTATGCTCACATGTGCTAGCTGGGCTGTATGGAGTATTTAATCCAGAATTATGGAAGATGTAAGCTTCGTAATTTGAGAATATGTCCTATATGCACATCGTGTGAACAACAGCTGCGTGATGGTGTTTATATCAACATCCATTTATCAGACTGAAACTGAGACTGCATGGGATACACATTATATGACTCGGGAAGACGGTATTACGTTTTGCCGACAAAAACATGTCGTTCGTGAGACAAATTGTCTCTTCAATTCTGCATGAGAAGCTATGTTTCATACAGAGAAAAGATACAAGATGTATAATCAAAAAACTCCCACAAGTCAAAGGTGACGTTAAACAGCGTCGACGGACGTTTCAAAGCGAGATTTCGTCTGTTTTTGGCTCCTTCTTATACATTTTTATTGGGATTTTTAACATATTAAAACTATGACACTTTTATTACCGGAAGGATATTTCGATATAATGTTACGGCAGATATGGGGATATTAAAAACATGGGATTAGTTTTGTTTCAGTTCAATTTGTTTTCTTTATTCGACTTAAGCAAAATTATGCCCCTCGTCTCAGTATACATTTACAAATGGTTGCTGACTGTCGTACGTGTATGTTAAAATAATTTACAATAAATAACTAATTAACTAATTGGATTGAATTGAATTGATGTTTTGCTGGTTTCATTAGAGAATTGCTGATCGCTATTCCCCTGCAATAACTAGTTTGTATATTTTTTTTATTTCATGCCGGTGTCGAGGATAAGAATGTCCGGTGGCTAAGAGTGTCCGGCCCCGATCTTCTAACCCAGCTAGGACACATGTTTCCACATTGGAGACAAGTGTCCGTCTTTGGTTGCAATAGAAAAGGATGTGAAACGGGACACTAATCACCAGGACATTCTTATCCATCACACCGGTGTGAAAGGAAAGAATGACAAGAAACAATATCCCTTTTCATATGTTTCTCTTAAGGAAACTCTGAAATTTATTAGGAAGAATGACGGTCAAAACTGATGGTGTAGAGTGATGTCACCATGCCGTCACGGATGACGTCAATTCCGGTCACGTGGCTTCCGGTGACATCCTGGTCAAAGGTCACATCCGGGTCTGGGGTCGATGTGTTAGGTTCATTCCGAAACGGTGGACAATGACCTGTCCAATGTTAGTCCCATTGGGGAACTCACTCATTTGCGGTATGGGGTGTGGCACCTTGTTTTTTCTGTCTCGAACTGTAGAACACGATGGCAGGGTTGACTTTCGCTGAAAAGTTATCGTGCGCATGCATAGTAAATATGCAGGCCTGAGGTTTTGGATTCGCGGTGGACCAACATTGATCTGATTGAGTCGTGTGAGGTGTCATAGTGAAGCATTCGTGGGGGACCATCCGAATGGATGGGTGTGGAGTGGAAGTAAGGCTATGTCGCGCATGCACAGGGAGGAAATTGTGGGAAAAGTGCAATGGAATGGACAATTTGGGGTCGAGGTGGGCCAATAGTGGTCCGAATGGGTCGTGTTGGGTATCCATGTGAAGCACTCTACGAGGTCGATCACGTCATGGGTAGGTACATGAAAAACATTCCCCAGAAATGATCCCCCACGAATGCTTCACTATGACATCTCAAACGACCCAATCAGTCCAATATTGGTCCACCGCGACCCCAAAACGTCGAAAATCAACCCATGGCATCGAGACCCCTCCCATCGTGTTCTACAGCTCGAGACAGAGAAAACAAGGTACCACACCCCATACCGCAAATGTTCATGAGTGTTCCCCATTGGAACTAACATTGAACAGGGTCATTGTCTACCGCACCGGAATGGACCTAACATGTCCACCCCAGACCTGCCTGAACTGTTCAGCAAAAGTCACCCCATGGCAACGAGACCTCTCACATCGTGTTCCACATCGCGAGACAGAAAAAGACAAGTTGCCACATTCCATAGTAAAATCCATAAAAGGGAAAAAATGACCATCCCAGATCTGCCTGAAATTCAACCAATGGCCTCGAGCCCCCTATCATAGTGTTCTACAGCTCGAGACAGAGAAAAACAAGGTGCACACCCCATACCGCAAATGTCCATGAGTGGGTTGCCCATTGGATTTAACATTGGAAGTCACTGGGGTCTTATTAGGGCAGATAACTCTTGCTGGGTCGTCACGTGACCGAAAATGACCTTTGACCCGGATGTGACTTTTGATCCGGATGTCACCGGAAGTGACGTCATCCATCATTTTTGACCATCATTTTTCCTAAAATTTGACGTTTATATACTACTAAATTCTATCTAACCTGAGTTGTAAATCAGGAATAAATGTCTTAGATGCACGAGTTAAAATAGGCTATAATACCCGGACATTTATTCCTACACGGCAATCTTTGCTTTTACATCGGTGTGACAGAAAAGAATATATCAGGAAGCAATATCCCTTTGCAAATTAGGAAATAAATCTTAGCTGGGGAATTTGTCCTAGCAGACATTGTTTCCTTTTATCTTCTATTGGAGTTTTCAGTGAATAGCTTCTGTTGAATACGGTCGTACGATTATGATGACTGCAATACACTCTGAAAAACGTTCAGGGATTATTCCTGAAAGTACAGGCCATTCAACTGCAATTCATTTTCAGGAATTTTCGCCTGAAATTCAGTTTCAGAGCATTCACCACTGAATCCAGGGAATAATTTCCACAATTCAGGGCGCTTGTCTCCCTGAAGTTGAATTATAGTTATATACAGACTGCAATTAAGAGAAAATCCATGTAATTCCGGAAATGTCCCTGAATAATTTTAAGAGTGTACACTCTCAGAAATATTCAGGGAATAATCTTGAATAGATCAGGCTGCACATCTACAACTCAGTTTTAGGGATTTTACCTGACATTCACGGATAATTTCCTGAATTTCAGAATAAAGATCCCCGAATGAGAGGATTTTCCCTGAAATTCAGGCAAATTTACCACCCTGATTAGTAAGTTCCCGACTCTATTCAGGTACGTAAAATCCACTAAACTTCAGGTAATTTAGCTTTAATTCATGGATGATATACCTGAATTTCAGGAAATTATCCCTGGATTTCAGGTAAAATCCCTGAAATTGAGTTGTGGATGTGCAGCCTCGCTGATCTATTCGGGACTATTCCCTGAATATTTCTGAGAGTGTACGTTATGGCAGACGGCTGTCTACTCTATGTCGGATATGACGAGAGTATCTTAGTGAGTATCAGATTTGAAGACTATCATTCTGTAAAGAGGTGCATGAATAACTGTATAGATATATGTATAGGTTGTGTCGTGTGAATTAAACTGCACGCAGTTGCCCTAACTCTAGGCTAAATTAAACGGGGGTAATTGAAAAAATGTGGAACATTCAACTCAGTTTGGAGAAGATTAATATCCCAGGCAGTATTTTTCCAGCGAGAAACAACCCCACGGTAATTTTCCATTCATAAATAAACAACTCGGTACTTTTCCATTCGACCAACAACAACAGTCTTTGTTTAACACAAAAATGAATGCCATTAAACATAAGAAAGAGGTCATGCCTGGTGCAATAATAGAATTGCGTAAGTGAACTCTCCATTTGCATTAATCGTCTGCTATATGGAGCTTGTCAACAATCAGTAGTTAGCTACAGGCACGGCGGAGCCGTGGGGGCTACGGGGGCTGAAGCCCCCCCAATAATTTGACCAACTTTTCTAAAATTCATATGATGTCAACGAAAAACTACCTCAAATGAATACGTATTTTCGAAATGAATTGTCTACGTCGCATATCTATCGCGTAACTAAAACTATTTACAACTGTCCAGCATTAGTGGGCCAGTCAAAGCTCTAGAATTTTTTTTCACCGGCATTTTTTAGTAATTTTTAGGTTCACAAAATGTTAATGGTGTTATACCATATAAAAGATGGTAGAGATAAATGATTAAATCCTTGCACCATGTATGCCACCAATTACTAAGACAAATGCCGTTAAAAACATTGACTCCTATATTCTGGGCGTTTCGTGATATCAGGGAAGATAAAATACTGTTATTTGATTGTTCAGCCTTGCATTCATCAAAATTAGAAAGAAAATGGACATATTCTTGATAAAAGCATAATCTTGATATTTATTTTGTCAATCACATGAAAACAGTCATCAACATGCTCTTTACAGTTCGCAGTCTTATAGGTGACTAGTCCCTTCGCCTAATTGTGCTTTGATACAGGGGCGGCGGAGCAGGAGGGGCCATCCCCCCACCAATACTTTCAGCAAAAACAGAATAAACCCCGAACACACACACATACACACGAAACAAAAAATTGGACAGAGAAAGATAAAGAACCGATAGAGTGACGCGAAAACACCTATATCTGTATTGAATGCAGATTTTAATTTCCGATAAGTTATAGCCTAACCATGAGAGACATCCTTGCTCATTCACATGATTTACAAGTTGTGTTCGTATAATGCTGCTCTAGTACACGCAATAATAGTCAGTCAATTATGACTCGCTTCCGATTCTCGTTGTTGATGACTTCCTTCGCTACATGTACATGTATATCAACCGAGTTGTATGTATTCCATCACCTGGGTTGATATAGCGAATGAATTCGCCAACAACGAGAATCGGTTCCTCCCTATGGACAAACAGGAGCAGGCTGTGGACCGAGGAAAGTTTTCACCCCACGTACCGGTAGCGCAGAAGTTGGGCAAGGCTTTGGTGTAAGACCTCCCATTGAAAAGGTAATATCCTGGACAAAAGACTGACAATACAACTTGCAGCAGATCCTTTGTCAATTATATTTCGTGAGTCTTACACCAAATCGTTGCCAGAAGTTGAACGTTCGCTGACGGCGGTAGAATTTTCAATATACATGAATCACAAGGAGACAAAAGGCTCCCAACAAGTAGAAAAAATCTCTGTGCCAGTAGCATGATCGAAACTTAATGAATTAATGGATTGATATATATTCAAATTATTTATACTTCCGAACATCATTTTGCTTGACGATGAATATTCAAAAAAGTGTTGGAAAAACAGGCAACACAAATGGAGTTTACACGGGCGAGGATTTCTTGTTTTATTGCTCGGAAATACGCTAGAACGCCTCTCCGGCCATCTAAGACCCCTGGAGCTTCCGGGGCCTAGGCGGCCCCTGGACCCTCGCCTAATTGTGCTGTGATAGTAGCCCCCCCAATCATGAATTGCTTCCGCCGTGCCTGAGCTATACGTAAATTTTCTATTTTCAGCGTGCATAGCAAACTTAGCTCTACAATGTAACTATCATAGTGTTGGGAAAACAGGCAACACAAATGGAGTTTACACGGGCGAGGATTTCTTGTTTTATTGCTCGGAAATACGCTAGAACGCCTCTCCGGCCATCTAAGACCCCTGGAGCTTCCGGGGCCTAGGCGGCCCCTGGACCCTCGCCTAATTGTGCTGTGATAGTAGCCCCCCCAATCATGAATTGCTTCCGCCGTGCCTGAGCTATACGTAAATTTTCTATTTTCAGCGTGCATAGCAAACTTAGCTCTACAATGTAACTATCATAGTATTCCTTGATATTGCTAATATATCACGTATAACTTTGTAATTCTCCATAATATTTGTTTCGTGTACATATGCATCCAATTGGTCTGTGCGTTCTGAGTTTGGTAGTTATCCCTTTGCCTATAACATATTGTTCTCAATCTTGTTACTTACATGTTAAGGTTAAATAATATATCCGAATCTCGTGTATATTATATCACGCATTTCAATCCAATCAGAACTTGCTTGACCAAAATGAACTCTGTTGACTAGAGAAAATCGAGTCACTCTCTTTAGAAATTGATGTCTGGCGCCTCCTAAATAATAATCCTTCCTGTGTATTAATAAGAAATTTGACGAAATGTAACCTATCGAACCATAAACTTGTTCCCGAGCAGTGTCGAAAGAAATCCTGGGCCCTCGGTTGTCGAGTGGTTTAAGGCACGAGTTCGAGCTACGCTGGCGCATGGTGAATGCCATTATTCGCAAATTAGATAATAATGGCGAGTTACAGAATAATGGCAAATTACAGAGAAACCATGACGGTTGAAGGATTACTTACGAATTAGAGATTAATGGCAAATTAAATAATAATGGCGAAATAGAGAATGACACATTAAATGGCGAATTAGATAATACTGGCAAATTAAAAAATAATAGCGAATTAGAAAATAAAATGGTAAATTGGAGAAAAGGTGTTGAATTAGAAAATAATGGTGAATTAATGATTACTGGCGAATGCTGACTATAATTAGATAATAATGGCAAGTTAGATAAATAATGGCGCAGTCGACTAAGAATAAAATGGTGAATAAGAGAGAAAACATTTCAAATAGAAAATAAGAGCGAATTAATTATTAATGGCGAATAAGAGAGAACTCGCAAATCAGATAATAATGGAGAATTATTGATCATTGGCGAATTATGGGACACTGGTGAATTAGAGAATAATGGTGAATTACAGAATAATGAAGAATTGGAGAAAAGATGTCAGATTAGAAAATAATGGTGAATTAATGGTGAATTCGATAATAATGACGAATTAATGTAAAATATTGGAGAATAATGACGAATTAATTACAGAATACTAGCAAATTAAATAATAATGACCCTATTACAGAATAATGGCGAATTAGAGAATAGATGTCGAATTTTAAAATAATGGCGAATAATGATTACTGGAGAATTAGAGAAAACTGTCAAATTAGAGAATAATGGTGAATTAGAGAATGAAATGGCGAATTATATCATAATGGTGAAGTAGACAATAGTGGCGAATTGGAGAATGCTGGCAAATTAAATAATAATGGTGAATTAGAGAATAATGTTGAATTAGAGAATAGAATGACGAATTAAAGAATAATGGCGATTAGGGAATAAAATGGTGAATTAGATAAATATGTCAAATCAGAAAAATAGTGGTGTATAAAAAAAAATCTATGTGACAATGGAGCCAAACCACACGAGAGGGGCGTCTGGTAGGGCGCCAAAGCGAGATTTTCCCAAAGAGTTAAACCAAGAGAGATAGTCACATCTGGAATTATCGGTTATTGATAAGCAATAAAAACATGCGAAATTGAAGACATCTCTAATTGCTCACAACTAATATTTATACATGTATATGCTATACGCAATTTTGACATAAGTGTTAATTTTACGGAATTAGGAGCCATAATTAGCTTCATTATGCTGGACATTGTTACCACACTAGTAGTATAAAAAGAGTATCTGGCCGCACATTGACCTACTTTTGTGGAGCTACGTGGAGGTCACGTGACGATCACGTGATCGTAGAGGCCAAGATCGCTATAGTTCCGTCACGTGACCGGAAATGACCTTTGGGGAGCATGTATTCCTCCGCGGTGATGCGGTCCTCCGTGGTGATGCGGTCCTCCGCGGTGATGCGGGGAGAAAGCCTCCGCGGACAGAAAGTAGTCCCGAGACTTCAAATACGCGGGGGGAGATTCTCCGGGAATGTCCGGCCTTTTTCGGGAATCTTTTGCAATGCCCGTCAATGTCCGGTCATTTCCGGCAATGTTCGGTCATCTCCCGGACAATAGAAGGGTCAATAAGCCTTTAATGCCAAAGCATCAATGGAATGCATGTAACAGGTTGCCCGACAATATCGCCAGCATTATGCGCCATACAGTGGGAGAAGGGAAAGGGTCCCAGCGGGACTCGAATCCGGGTTGCTCTCCCCAGAAGCAGACACGTTAGCCACTGTACCACAAGTCACCCCATACAAGCCAAGGTTGAAAATATCCTCATATATCTACCAGAGGGCACATCGCTATACCGCTATACCCAATCGGGAACCCACGCATGGACATGTGCGATATGCAATGTTTAACCTCATGGGAAACCCACAAATGCTCATTTGCGGTATGGGTTGGGGGATCTTGGGGTTTTTTCGTCTCGCCACGTAGAACACGTTGGCTGGCCCTCAAAGCTAAGCGGTGAAATTTTTTGAAAAAGTCACTGTGCGCATGCGCATTGTGCAAGTAGCGCTGGGGTGGACGTTTTGGTGTCGAGGTGGGCCCCTAGTGATCCGATTGGGTCGAGTGAGGCGTCAATGTGTAGCTCTCGTGAGGGAGCGTCCAACTGGATGGATGTGGTGTGGAACTGACGTCATTCTGCGCATGTGCAGTAGAGAAAGTGTATGGGGATGGACGTTTTGGGGCCGAGGTGGACCCCTAGTGGTCCGATTGGGCCGTATGAGGTGCCATCGTGAAGCATTCGTAGGGTCCATACGACTGGACTAGTGCGTCGTCCGTTTTCAACATTCTGCGCATGCGCAGACAGGAAATTGTGGGAAAAGGGCATGGGAAGGGACGTGTTGGGGTCGATGTGGGCCGCTCTTGGTCCGATTGGGTCAAGTGAGCCATCAATGTGAAGCTCTCGCGAGGGCGCATCCGACTAGATGGTATGACGTGGAACTGACGTAATTCTGCGCATGCGCAGTAGAAAAAGTGTATGGGAATGGACGTTATAAGGTCTAGGTGGACCCGTATTGGTCCGATTGGATCATATGAGGCATCATCGTGAAGAATTCGTGAGGGTCCATCCGAGTGGGCTAGTGTGTCGTCCGTTTTCAACATTCTGCGCATGCGCAGACAGGGAATTGTGGAAAAAAAGGACATGGGAAGGGACGTTTTGGGGTCGAGGTGAGCTACTCTTGGTCCGAATGGGTCGTGGTAGGTATCAAGGCGAAGCTCTCGTGGGGAAGGGTTCAACTGGATGGTTGTGGTGTGGAAATAGCATCTATCTGCTCATGTGCAGTAGAAAGAGTATTGGAATGGACGTTTTGAGGTCGATATGGACTCATAGTGGTTAGATTGACCCGTGGGAGGCCTTGTTTTGAAGTTCTCTTGGGGTAGCGTCGGTGTGGACTGGTGTCTAGTCCGGTATCATTATTCTACGCATGGGCAGTTGGGGTGCAGTAAGTAAAGTGGTTATTCTGGAGGTGCGCAGGGGTATATTTGAGAGATTCAGGGACCATCCGTGGTCCGAATGCGTCGTGTGAGATGTCAAAGTGAAACCCTCGGGGTGTAGACCAGGACTTGAGGAATGTCCATGTCATCTGTGACGTTATTGGTGACGTCATCAGTAGGAGTAGTAGCCAAAGTGGGCTTGTCTGGGGTGTGAAGTAAGGTTTTTGAGGTAGAGATGGACCATCCGTGCTCCAAATGGACCGCATGGGGTGTCATCTTGTAGCTATCTGCATGTAGACGGCGAATAAATGGTGTTTGTTGAAAGTCGCATCGTGCTACGCATACGCACTTGGGCAGTAGTGAAAGATGTGAATTTGCGCGTGCATGGGAGTGTTTTTGAGTGATTTTGAGTGGTCTTTGGAGTTGTCATAGCGAAGCACTCGTAAAGTAGACTCCGACTGGCTGGGTGTGTCGTAGAAGTAAGACTATGGCCCGCATACTCAGACAGAGAATTGTGTGGAAAGGGCATTGAAAGGGCCGTTATGGGGTCGAGATGGACCAATATCGAGGGAGGTATCTGTTTGAAGTACTCGTGGCTCCGATTGGAGGGGCTGTGTCGCAGAAATGACGTTATTCTGCACATGCGCTGTCGTGGAGTAGTAGAAAAAAGGCAGTTTCGGGGCACTATATCATATCAGGGGTATATATTTTATCCAAGTATAGCGGATAGCGTTTGTCATGAATAACAACAAGTTCAGCAATGTTCATGCAGTTTATTATCCCCAATGTTACATCATACCCAGTCTGGGAGAGCCGCCCCGGATATGTTTAGTATGTTCACAGCAAAACAAATTGATATATCAAACACCCTGTTTTATTATTTAACGCACCGTCACAGTTGGTACTAGTGTTTACTGAGCTTAATTCAACGATCAGCATGTAGCCATATAGAGTATATGCGGAATTTTATGCTATTCATCAGTGCATAGGTGACGCATTCAGCTGAGGGTGTGGTCGATCAGTTTAACCACGAAGAACGTAACATGGTCACCCTCTCCACTGTACACGTGGTGTTGTGGCGTTGACGTTGCAAGAGATCCACGGTGTCCAGTTCCTCCAGCATCGTCTCCAGTGACGCACGATTGGTAATGGTGAAAGGATGGTCGTACACTTGGTTGTTGGCACTGGAATGGAAATAGCGCAGTTGATCTGTCATCTTAAAGCGTAAGATGTACCCGAAAGCGACATTTAATTTCAAGGCCGTAGGCTGGTCATTGAAGATGGCTTCCGCGTAGCTGCGTAGACGGGCGAGGTCGGTCAGTCGGAAATTGTACAAATATAGGGCGATGGCGGTGAAAATAGTGCCGGATCATGGGCCAATGGCGTCGATAGATGTCACTCACTGGATGGGCGTCCTGTAACAGATCGCTAGGAACATTTATGGGCTCGTCCAGAAATTTTTTGATGTTGTCAGGGGTATGACTCGAAACCGTAAAGCTGGAATCCGGCTGGATATCCAGGCCCTCCTGGACTGTGGGTATAGGCGCGCTGGTCATGGTCATGTGACTGACCTTCCACGGCTCTTCTTCAGTGGGAAGTTGTCGCCCAAACCGTGGAGACGGAGCATGAATCAAACGTTGGTGCTGTCTTAACTGACTGGGTCGTTTGAAGAGTTGACCACAATCGTTCCCACTTCCCACTAAATAGGCGCTCAAGAGGGTCAGACTCAGTGAAGATAGCCCGGGGAGACGAATGCCACTGGTGATGCGATCACGGAGAGCCCGGCAAAACCCACAGTTCAGAAGAGCCTAGATATCCAGCCGGCCCCTAGCGTTACTGTTCCCAGTCATACGCCTCACAACAACGAATCTTTTTTTAGATTAAATTATGTTTATTCAGCTCAGACTCTGTTGTTAGCAGAGTATTGAGCACAACATCAAAATGGAGTGAGTGAGTGAGTGAGTAGGATTTAACGTCGCTTTCAACATTGTTTCAGTCATATCACGACGGTGCCTACATGTGCCAGAACACGAGAGTGTCCACAGTTCCTATTATTCTGGACACTGATCAGCCCAGTCAATACAGCACCCGGTCACCCATCCAAGTATTGACCGAGCTCAACGCTGCTTAACTTCGGTGATCTGACGAGAACCGGTGTGCCCAACGTGATGCGCCGTACCCATCAAAATGGATCACAGTACAGGCATAGATATATAATACAAAGAAACTGATACAATACTAGTATTATCAATACTATTTCAAGTATTACCATACATGGATACTCATCAAATCAGAGATAAACAGCTACTTATTTAGACTACTCGTACCTTCAGTACACATAGAAATGGCAAACTACACACACAGTCACTAAACAAATCAAATTTACCAGAAAGATATTTCCTCTGAGATGTAATAGTTTACAATTCAAAGCTTTTCAGCTGTACAAAGCAAAATAAACCCTAATATCTTGATGCTACGAAATATCACATGATACATAGTGGAATATGATCTAAAAAAGTCTGAGTATTACGGATAGGAATTTTGACAAATATAAGCAAACTCTTGCATTTTCATTTTTTATCAGAAAACTGATATTACGACAAAAATAAGATGGCAAGTGTTTGATGCTGGCGTCAACAACCAATTGATTAGTGCATTCAAAGATAACGTGATACTCATTACCTAACTTCTTGTGGTGGCACAACGTGCAGTTCCGATCAGCCCTATTAACACCATAATAACGATCAACTTGAACAGGCAGTATATGGTTGCCAAGGCTGAATTTACATAAAATGTTACGATTGGGTTTGGGAAGTCGTATTAGATATGGCTCGAAAACAAGAGATTCCTTAAAGTGATCGTAAACCCTCGAGTAAAATTTCCATCAAATGAAAGACCATTGCAAACAGTGTGGGAAAATATTTATTTTAAATTTTTACGATTTTATTACACAGAGTAAACTGCAATTAAAGCATGATATTCTATGGTGGTCTGTTGCGATCATATCAAGGTCCAGTGACGTCACACTGCCTTAATACATATATTTCAAACTTTGTATGCACTTTCCAGTGCTTGATTCAAGCTTAAGGTGTGTATACTGTGAGTTTCAACACAGACTCACTGTTCCAATGTGCATGTTTCACCAAAATCTGGGAGATGGTGACTCATGAGTGTCAAGTCGATTTGAATCTTGCATTTAATTTCCCAGATTTTGAAACATGCACATTGAAACAGTGAGTCTGTATTGAAACTCAAAGCTTACATATCTTAAGCTTGAAAGTAGTAGGTAGCAAGCATTTCAGGTATTATTTTCCAGGGAGGTAACTCTTGTTTCCCTTTTTTCCCGCCAGGGGCGCCACCAGTCCCGTATGACGTCACTTCCGGTCTGGGTGAATGGAGCGTGACCTGTGAACATGATAGAATATGTATTGACCTGTCTGTGGGGTTTTTCCACAATGTCGTTCACCTCTGTGTCTTTTCGGGTACGTCCGTTGTGGGGGTTTTCCACAATGTCGTTCCAGTTATGAGGCGCCGTTTGTGACAATATTGTCAACGACAAATATATAGAGTTTAAACCAAAATATAAATTCGCCGATTGTGACAATATTGTCAACGACAAATATATAGAGGTAAAACCAAAATATAAAGTCGCCGTTTGTGACAATATTGTCAAACACAAATATATAGTTAAAACCTTTGTAAATATATATAAAACGATATAAATAGGGCCTATATATAAAGTGTTTTTTTTTTAATTTTTATAAATATTTTTTGAACATAAATAACGATAGGAAGTTAAGACGTTAAATTTAACGTAAATATAAAGTACACGAACTTGTAAAGTGTACATGTAAACCGGATATGCCCAAAGGAAGCTGCGCAATCGATGTGCGCTAGAGTAATACTGGTTAATCAAAACTGCAACTGGGTTCTGAAGCGAAACTATGACAGCGGTGAAAGCCACTCGCATGTCACAGATGTGTCGAATCAAACAATAAGATCACGTACCTGAACATATATCAGTTCACTGCCATAGTGATTTAGTAAAGGCATATTCCAATTTTCAACAATTACTGTTATCATTTACAATCGTACTTCAGAGTTATCACATCAATTAGATATAAATACATCTACTTATAAATCACCATAACGTATCCTAGCCTGCAGCCAATATTACGGCCTGCCCCTTTGATGTTCAATCTGCGATTCCGTCGGCCAAGTCGCTGGTTGCTATTTGCCGCATAGAAACATCAACAGAAGTTGAAATAAAACATGAAAATAACGATATATTAATTATGCGCAACACAAATATTAGGCAATTTGAAATCATACTGAATATGAGCATATTTCATTGACTAGAATATGACCATTCATAGCCTAGTTATAGGATTTGGAATTATATTGTCGTTTTGTATCATTTATCGTTTTTCGATAATTTCCGCATTTCCAAACAAGACAAAAATTAGCAGGGAATTTGGTATAAGTACAGCGAATGTGGAAACTAATGGCTCATGAGGAACCGGTTGCACAATGCTTGTATCATCAAACGTACCGTTCTCAAATTATGAAAGAACAATGGCACCTACTGTGGGAACCACCAGTGTGGATTTTTTGTTGCGTTCACCGTTCCTCGTTTTCATTAACGAGATCATTTATTATAGCATGATACGCTTACTTGATCTCAAACTTTTTAGGTTTTAAGTTAGTATAACGTAATTTGAATAAAATGAACTGTTGATATTCGTAAGCGGTAATTACTGGGTTCAATCCCTGGCCGGGTCATACCAAAAAATGGAACTTGTTGCTTCCTCGCTCACGCTCAGTATTGAGAGGATAGAACAAGGACTGGTTCGCTCGGTGTCAGTATAACGTGACTGAGTGGGGTGTCATGTCTGCCTACGGCATGATATTTCGGTGGGACAGCAGTATAAAATGTCAACATTAGATCTGCTCTGTTACAAGTAGGTATACCCCGCCCCTTCCACTCCCCTCCCTTCCCTTCCCCGTCGTGATATAGCTGAAAAAATGTTGAAAGCGACGTTAACCCCTATTCACTCACTCGTCACCGTATATAATAGGGTTAACACCGATGCCCATCAAGAACCCATCGGGCCAGAAGTGCTCTTCAATACACACGTATTGAAGATCAATTAGCGATTAGCACGCAGGGGTAAAACGGCTTCGACTGATTCCTCAGTTACTAGTAACAGCTTCGAGGCAGCGCAAAAGTGAAAAAAGGCCAATGTAGTGTTCCTCATGAGCCATTAGTTTCCCATTCGCTGTACTTATACCAAATTCCCTGCTAATTTTTGTCTTGTTTGGAAATGCGGAAATTATCGAAAAACGATAAAATATACAAAACGACAATATAATTCCAAATCCTATAACTAGGCTATGAATGGTCATATTCTAGTCAATGAAATATGCTCATATTCAGTATGATTTCAAATTGCCTAATATTTGTGTTGCGCATAATTAATACATCGTTATTTTCACGTAGAACTACTGCGCATGTTTTATTTCAACTTCTGTTGATGTTTCTATGTAGCAAATAGCAACCAGCGACTTGGCCGACGGAATCGCAGATTGAACATCAAAGGGGCAGGCCGTGATATTGGTTGCAGGCTAGGATACCTTATGGTGATTTATAAGTAGATGTATTTATATCTAATTGATGTGATAACTCTGAAGTACGATTGTAAATGATAACAGTTATTGTTGAAAATTGGAATAGGCCTTTACTAAATCACTATGGCAGTGAACTGATATATGTTCAGGTACGTGATCTTATTGTTTGATTCGACACATCTGTGACATGCGAGTGGCTTTCACCGCTGTCATAGTTTCGCTTCAGAACCCAGTTGCAGTTTTGATTGACCAGTATTACTCGCGCGCACATCGATTGCGCAGCTTCCTTTGGGCATATCCGGTTTACATGTACACTTTACAAGTTCGTGTACTTTATATTTACGTTAAATTTAACGTCTTAACTTCCTATCGTTATTTATGTTCAAAAAATATTTATAAAAATAAAAAAAAAAAAAAACTTTATATATAGGCCCTATTTATATCGTTTTATATATATTTACAAAGGTTTTAACAATATATTTGTGTTTGACAATATTGTCACAAACGGCGACTTTATATTTTGGTTTCACCTCTATATATTTGTCGTTGACAATATTGTCACAAACGGCGACTTTATATTTTGGTTTCAACTCTATATATTTGTCGTTGACAATATTGTCACAAACGGCGCCTCATATCCAGTAGTAGTAATGTATGCAGATATTATCCTCCCCAAGATACAAGTGGGGTTTTTCCCACAATTTCGTCCACTTCCACGGGGTTTTCCCACCAGAATTTCGCTGTCGTCTGCTTGGGCTGGGGGTTGTCACGTGCCGAACACCTGGCTTCCCGAATTGCAACATTGTTGCACGTTCGCTACAATGTTGCGAAGATGTCATGGAGATCACCGAAGAGACACGGAGGTGCCCGAAGATGTCACGGAGATCCCGAAGAGGGCGAGAGGGGTCCCTAGTGGGTCGATGGAGTCGTATGAGGTATCAATGTGAGGCATTCGTGAAGGGGCATCTGATGGGGTGGGTGTGGGGTTCAAATATCGTCATTCTGCGCATGCGCGGTAGACCAATGGTATGGAAATAGACGTTTAGGGGTCTAGTTGGGTCACTAGTGGTCCGATGGAGTCGAGTGAGGTATCAATGTGAAGCATATGTGGGGGGCATCCGATGGGCAGGGTGTGGGGTTGGAATATGGGCATTCTGCCCATGTGCGGTAGACCAAGGGTATGGAATAGACGTTTTGGGATCTAGGGGAGCCCCTAATGGTCCGATGGAGTCGTATGAGGTATCAATGTGAAGCATTCGTGAAGGAGCATCCGATGGGGTGCGTGTGGGATTGGAATATCGTCATTCTGCGCATGCGCAGTAGACAAAGGGTATGAAAATAAACGTTTTGGGATCGAGGGGGGTCCCTAATGGGCCGATGGAGTTGTATGAGGTACCAATGTGAAGCCTACGTGAGGGGGCATCCGCCTGGGCTAGTGTCTCGGTCGTTGTCCACATTCTGCGCATGCGCAGACAGGGAATTGTGGGAAAATGGTATGGAAATAGGCGTTTTGGGATCTAGGTGAGCCACGAGTTGGCCGATTGGATCGAGTGAGGTATCAATGTGAAGCATATGTGAGGGGGCATCCGATTGGACTAGTGTCTCGGCCGTTGTCCACATTCTGCGCATGCGCAGACAGTGAATTCTGGGAAATGGGTGTGGAAATAGACGTTTTAGGGTTTAGGTGAGCCCCTAATGATCCTATGGTGTCGCATGAGGTCTTATTTGGAAGCTGTCGTGAGGGAGCATCCGCCTGGACTAGTGTGTCGTTCGGTGTCAATAGTCTGCGCATGCGCAGTCTGGCCGTAGCATAGAAATAGACGTGTTGGGGTTAGGTGGGCCACTAGTGGGCCGATTGGATCGAGTGAGGTATCAATGTAAAGCATACGTGAGGGAGTATCCGACGGGCTGGGTGTGACGTGGAACGGACGTCATTCTGCGCATGCGCAGTAGAGAAAGTGTATGGAAATAGAAATTTTGGAAACACACAAGAGAGGGTTTTTTGGTGAGATCCCATTTTTTTATTCAGTGAACAACAACAACTTGAGAACAACCACGTGAAAACTGAAGCCCAGAACAGGGGGCTTGTAAATTGAAAGAACTGAAGACCAGAACAGGGGGCTTGTAAATTGAAAGAACTGAAGACCAGAACAGGGGGCTTGTAAACTTAAGCCCAGAACAGGGGGCTTGTACATTGAAAGAACTTAAGCCCAGAACGGGGCTTGTACATTGAAATGATCGGCGGCCCAGTCATATACGAGTACATCGCGGTCCTCGGCCTTGGGGTACTCGTCAAACATCTGTACGATGGTAGATAAGGTCCTTCCCGGCATCGATGGTACAGGTAAAACAAGCAATATTGTCCGCACACGCTACTGGTCAGGCTTTGCAACGTTTGACTGTTCCAACACCACGTCTCTGTGCCTTGATCCATGAAGTCTGTTAAATCGGGATGGAGGGGTGACAGGCCGTACGGGTCAAAGTATTCGCCCTGCGCTTCTGTCAAGTACACGGCCACCCAATGTTCACAGGCCGATCCATCGGGTCCGTGTTGAGAACGGTCTAATGGGAACACATCTCGGGCGAACACCCCTTGAAAGACCATACGTGTCCCTGGGTCACTCTCCAGCATGGTGGTTATCTGGTCTGTATCCATGTTAGGTGGAGAAGTCACACAGGACGTTGCGCGCCTTGTCCACTTGAATGATGTTGTCAAACTCGGCGTAGCAGATCACATTGACGGTGGTCCCGAGGGCTCGTGCAAAGTGAATTTCCAACCGTAAATTGCCTTGCTTGGCCAGGGCCAGCTGATGGTCGTTCTCTAAGGTGGGGGTCAGATCGAAACAGAACAACGTGTATCCGTTCGCGTAGTTCTCCCGACTGATCATATTCCCTTCGTCCTGGTTGATTTGACCGGTGGCTGTAAACAGGCTCTGATAGGCTCGAATGAAATTCGTGCGCCCAAAGTTCGGTGTTAAGGCCGTGGCTGGCACCTGTTGTCCATCCACATGCAGGGCCACAAAATTGATGCCGAAATGTTTTACGTCAAACGGATTTTCTGGGTAGGCTCCGCTGAAACTGGTATTTTCCACACAGGCCAGGATCAATCGCTTGGGTAGTTCCCCCAGGAACAGGTTTTCTTTGTTGGTGCTCATATTTCCAGCAGGAACAGAGAACACTTTGTTTTGTACACGTCGGATAGGGTACTGGGCTGGTTTTGTTTCCAAGGCTTTCATGTGCCCCAATTGAACGGTTGAATTCGGTTTCACTTTTCGGACATACAGGACTGCGTCTTGGATGACAATCTTATAGTCAGCTCCATGCCCGTCTACGTTAGTGGCCATCAAGGCGAAGGTCGGAGGCGCCCGTATCAGTCGGATTTTGATTGGAATCTTGTTCAAGAGGTACCGGTCTTGCATGAAAATGTCTGCGTGTAGTCGACCCATGAGATCCACCGAGGCACCGTTCGCAGTGAAAGCCTTCCGTTTGTTATATCCTTCATTGTCCACCGTGTCCATGTGCTCGGGTGTGTCCTGGTGGAATAAAGCGGCTGTCAGCTGAGATTTTTTAGCCTCTCGCCCATGCGACAACAGTGTCTCGATGTAGGCTCGATAGGGATACGTGTTGGTCGAGTCACTGATGAATTTGTTGCTGAGAAAAATATCCACCTGTTGAAACATCGAGTGCAGCCACAGATTCGTCGGGCCCACCGTTGCAGCTTGGATGATTCTGGAGCCATCCCCATTGACGACCTTGGCTTTCACATACAAGTACGTATGGGCTAAATCCACATAGGCCGTATCCGCATTACTGATGGTGAACTCGATGGGCCCTGTTTCGTTGATGCTGGAGAGCGGGAGATGCTCCACCCATAATCCTTGTTCGGCACTGGTCTGTGTGGGCGGCACGGTTCACAAATCAAATTCACTGTTGGTGGAGGGACAGGACTCTGCGTGGATCAAGGACATGGTTAAGAAAAGATATCCTGGGTCTTCGATATGCGTCGTCGCTGGGTCGGTCGTCGACTGGTGCGTGGTCTCGGTGGGGCAGCTCTTTTATTCCCTACGGTGCGTTGTGCTTTGGCGACCAAGACGCCTCCCGCTTCTTTGATCCGCCGTTTCAAGGCTTCTTTGGGTGCCGTACCTCCCAAGACGTCACCGGCCACTTGCAGTCCACTGCGTACCGCTTGTTTGCCGATCGCTTTCACCCCACGCGTCACCAAGGGCATGAACGTTTTGACGATGCTTCCGAGTATGTTCCCCAGCCCATGTCCTCGTTGCATGCGTGCACCACTAAAGACGGGAAGGCCACCCCCGGCCTGTTGGGCATAATAGTCCATATAGCTTCGTGCATCGCACTCGTAAGGGACCTTCGTTATACAAAGTGGGGAGCACGTGCTTGTCGAAAATGAAGTGTCAGCACCACTTTTCCTCGTTCGAATGCCACCGGTCGTCCCGTGTCATCTCTTATATCCACCGTGATAGTGTTGATGTCGGTTTGTCGTACGGGTAGGTAGAGCATGTGAGTGAAACTGTGGGTGACTTGATCTCCATACGTCTTTTTAATGGGTACCACCCGTAACAGAGGTGTGTTGATATCGCCCACGATGTGGTTGTCGACCACGTCCGAATAGACATAGAGTCCGTACATACCCGACTTCATATCCATCGGGATCTGGCCATGGCCCTCGGATGGACCCGTGTAGGTCGCGTGAGCGAGACCCAGCATTTGCTGTAGGATAGGACTCAGTACGACACTCACGTTGGTGGTGAGGAGGATCTGTGCCTTGCCGTTGTGTGCGTTGTAATCAAAGTCCACGTGATTCTTGAAGGGAAAGGATTTGATGGGTTTTTAAGTATTCGTGACCTCCCGTAGAGCCTTATAATGCAACAGTCTTCTCAGCCCACCCATGAACTCCTTGGGGGTATCGTATTGGGCTTCGGGGAGGGTGAGTCGGGTGTTTTTGTCTTCGTAGGTCACCTCGTACCACACTTCATTGGCTCGCACGTTGTACCACGAGTAAGGGTATTGGATATCCACCAGGCCGCATTCCCATCGTCCAGGTAAATGCAACGGTTGCGGTAACAGGGTGACGTACTTGGCAAAGGTGTTGTCAGGAAACACATCCAGCGAACTGTTACTGGGTAGGGTGAGATAAAACATGGCGACTGAGCTGTCCTGCTGCTGCCGTTGGTTTTAATAGATGTTCCAGGCCTTGGGCGGTTGTGTCCGGCGTCGTGTTCGTCGCGGTGACTTGCTACGTGTCACGGCTCTGGAGATGTGGGGTGTTCTGATCGAGGATGGTTTTTTAAAGGTATGAAAAGAAGGTGCCCGTTGTGGTGGTGTTTTGGGGGGTGACTCCGGTTCCCATTCGGCTTCCCAAGAAGGTAGTGGGTCACTCGGCGATTGCTGGGTCCGCTGCATAAAGACCCAGCGGTGGGGGTCCCCACCAATCCCTGTGGTACATGCATGTCTTTCAAGCCTTGAGCGAAGACCTCCCATCCTCGGGGATCCGTGTGCGACCTGCGTTGACGCATCAGGTCATTCACTAAATCCGTCATGTGGATCCCGGGGACCACCTGATTCTGTATCAGGAGTTCGCCTTTATCATTCCAAGTCATGTTAGGATTGTGTTTCATCCGTTGTAATACCAGGCCAGCTTGTTTCTTGAACGATGCAGGTACACTCTTCAGCACTTCGTCTTCGACCCACTGTGGGGCTGTGGGTGGTACCCCTGGTAATGGCAGCTGTTGGAGCGGTGCTGAGGTAGGCAGTGTGTCACGTGGTGGTGGTGGTGGTGCTGGGGTAGAGAGGGTTTTGTATTGGTACATGAACGTCATGTACCGTTGAAGCGTCTCATTGTACCGTTGTACTTTCTCACTGTCGCTTAACCCCGGTCTCTGTAAGACCTGTTGCATGTCTCCATCGAGGGTGTTTATGGTCTTCACCGTAGGTGGGCCAGGGTAGGGCGATTGGAGGTTTTGAAGGAACCGTGGTTCGACGAGGACCATTTTTTTCGTGTGGTTCATTGTCGGCCGAAGAGTCCACCCAATACTGGACCCAACACGGAAGCGACCAACGGTGCTAAGATGGCCCCGAGAAAGCCGCCTTTCTGTAACAACTTTTTCTTTTGTGTTTGAGGGACCCGCTTCTGGACTAGGGTTCGGAGACCTGTCTTATGCTTGGCCAACTTGGTCTTCTGAACCGGAGTCAGTGGTATGTTGCCTTTTAACAGGTTGTACCCGATCTCGCACAGACAGCGTACAAGGTCAGGGTCCGCACCACGTACAATGGTTCGGACCAACTCGGGTGGGGCCGTCTTCAATACACGGAGCGTCGGAGCGTGCTTCCGTACTCGCGCAGACATCATGTACAACTAATGCTAGAACCCACAACTCTGCTCTTTTTATCTACTTCAGAGAACAGAGACAAAGTCAACCATGCTGTGGTATTAATTCTGTTTATTATCCCCATCATTAAACACACACACCCCAGCTGCGGGCGCCACTGTGGATGTGTTTACATTATTTTTCCATGTACACGTGGTGGGTCTCTCCGGGAAAGATGCCGGTCCGTAGTCGAAGGTGGTATGCGTCGTTGTCTGTTCACTGCGAGTGATGTTGGTGGTGGGTACAACGTCGGTCGTCGTTGTCTGTTCAGTGTGAGGGATGAAATCCGGTGGGTTTTCAGACGTAGTGGGTGTACTTGGTGTAGGTGTGGAGCTTGGTGTGGAGCTCGATGGGGCTTGTACACGGGGTGTGGTGGTGACTGGGCTCGACACGGGGTTGACTGGTGCTATCTGTAGACTGGTTTCACTGATGGCTGGTGTTCTCGGTTGGTTAAGTAGCGTGCTGACATAGGCTACGTCGTAAAACACACCTCCGTACAACACACTCAGCAGGGTTAGCACTATCACCACAAAGCCCACTTGCGCTTTGCGCGTTTTGGGAGACGCTGTGTTCAGAGGCAGCTGCTGTTTGTCCATGGCACTGTGGTCGAACGTGGAATGAAGGATGACGGCAGTGGTGTCTGGCTTTATAGTCGTTTCACCTGGTTGGCAGCGACCCAGGAATTGAAGGAACTGGGCCAGCCTTGCCATTTTACGAAATGAAACAGTTTGCCACGTCGACATTCCGTTTTCAAAATCTGCTCCACCGTGTAGTAGTCTTGCTGTGTTTTTACGACAAGCTGTAATTCCATCTCGTAAAACGTCCCTAGCAACGGTTCCCCTTGAAGATCTTCCAGTTCATAGACTCGCTGCTGTTGGGGTAGGCGCCGTTTAATCAGGAAGTGCTCATCGCTCCAGTTGGGAAAGTAACTTTTCTCAAATTGACCTTTGACTTTACTGATCCGTACAGGGTCCCCGACCTTGTACACCGCCTTCGGCGTTCGCTGCGATGGTCTGGGGTACAAGACACGCCGGACTTGGGCTTCATTGCGTTGGGTCACGGTAATGGGGCTCTCTCTATACTCCGATGATAGGCTCGATTGTAACCCCTCACCAGTTTCGGGAGAACATCGATGTACCGCCTTATATTCTTATAGGTGAAATATTTATACATGCGGCCTTTGAATGTCCTGTTGAACCTTTCCACCACGGAAGCCTTGGTCTCGTTGTACGTATGGAAGAAAAACACCTTCTGGGCTTTCAGAAACTGTTGGAACGGTCTGTTGAGGAATTCCATGCCTTCGTCGGTTTGCAAATACAAAGGTTTGCGCCCGGTCTTGAAGATGTCTTTGAACGCGGCTATGAGATTCGCCCCCGTTTTCGTCCGGATGGGTACCACCCACGCATACTTCGATAGGATATCGATGCACGTCAAGATATACCGATTCCCATCGTTGTGTTTAGCAAAGGCGCTCATATCGACCAAATCCACTTGCCACTGGGCATCTATTCCTCCCACGATGACCCGGTTCCGTAGAAAATGGCGACGGACAGATCGATGTAAGGTATAGGTGTCTTGTTTTCTTAACCAATCTCGGACTTGGGCACGTTGTATCCCCTGGGGTTTGGCCGCTCGATAGAGAGCCGACAATGCACTATAGGCCGCCGGACTGTCGGGAATGTAGTATAAGTTATCCAACACCTTCTCCCAGCGCCTCATGGTGACAAATGATGATGGACCCTGGCTCTATCGTTTATTTATAATGGGTATATCTTGGGGCGGAGTTTCTTTCTGATTTTCTTCGTGGGCTTCCACAGTGTCCATGGTAAATGACCAGTCCAACTCGTCTGATGACCGCTTGATAAGCACTTGATCCACATCTACCACGGCATCTTCCAATGCAGACCATAGATCAGGGTGAAGGGTAAAATGCACTGTACCCACATCTAGCCGAGCCAATTGAGCAAAGAAAGGGCCGCGTCGGATGTACACATCGTGACACAAGTGGATGAGGTCGCCGTCCAGTTCACCAGACAACACCCGTTTGAATTTGGTCCAGCCCTCTCGGGACAGACGAATGTGAGCCGGGCACGGTTGTGTAGGGTCCGCATCACACCTCCTCCATGATATCGACCTTATCCGCATAAACGTGCAGGAAGACCTCGGGGGTTAAGCTGAGATACGCCCGTATTATATACTCCGTCATGGTCAGTACGTGAATGGTACAAGATTTGACTGTCTCTCGTATTTATAGGGAGAACCCCGTGAGATCAAAGGATCGGGTGGTCATGTCACTGGGCTGACTGAGTCTAGCCGGATAATCAATGGCATCGTCGTCTGGTTCATGGCTAGACATTTGTTCATTGGGTTCTGCCGCTGCTTCTCTCAGGGCACGAGCCCACTCCAACTCGTCTGATGACGGCTCGTCCGGTGTAAACAGCTGGTCCACGATAGGCACCACTTTCTCGAAGGCTGTCCACAGATCGGGGTGTAGGGTGAAGCCTCGTGTAGGGTCTTGGTAGCGGCCCAGGCGTGGGAAGAAGTGTCGACGGTATACGTAGATGGCATTGTCTATGTGGATGAGGTGTCCATCGAGCTCGCCGCTCAACATCCGTTTAAATTTGGTCCAGCCGTCACGGTGTAGCGTAACCGTATTCGATACGGTCTCAGCGGGCGACCAGCAAACATCTCCACGGTCTTCCACGAGGGTGACTTCATCTTCATAGACGTGTAACCCCACCTGGGGTGTAAGGGAAGGATGGCTCGTAGGACTGGTGACATGCTTGATCCAATGACGAACGGTGAATGACACACACTCTGTCTGACCCTCGTATTTATGGTGAGGTCCCACTGTCAATGCCACAGCGCCAGGATCAATAGGGCACAGACCATGACTAGGCCAACCAACCGTCGCTGATTCCGGCGTGAGCGCTCGTGGTCCATAGCCCGAGCATCAAGGATGGCTGTCATAGTCCAGTAGTGGTGAGTGATGGCACACCTCTTCATCGAGTGCACTCTGTCGAGGACCGCTTCTGTGAACTCGTTCAGGATCTGGCGTCGCCCCTCGTTGTCGTCGCCATCTGCAAACATGGACCGGACCACTGCTCGATAACCCGTGAGTGAATTAACCACGGTGGCATGCTGTAAAATGCGAGTCGCATAGGGCTGGATCTCCGTCATGTCTCTGCAACCGTAGAAATGAAGGTGTGGGATCCAGAGGGACGTGTTTTATAGACCATGTCACACATGCGCGCCTAGATGTAGCTCTACGGGTGTAGTCCGTGATACGTACTATTCTGATGGGTTATGTGGCTCCTATAGAGATAGTACTTCATCGACAATGGGGACTACTTGTTCCAAAGCCGTCCATAGATCGGGGTCCAGAGTAAAACCACCTCGCTTCAGACAGAGGAGTCGAGCAAAATAGGGACCGCAGAAAATGTAGACGTCGTCACACAGGTGAATGCTATCACCATCCAGGTGACCCAACAACACCCGTTTCAAGGTAGTCCAGCCTTCCGGTGACAAAGAGACACGCGCTTTGGGTTCAGACGTACACCAACACCT